>JAIPRL010007612.1:0-22927 GCA_025469235.1 Pemphigus obesinymphae
AGGTATATAGTTATTTTTTATAATAATAATGTATTTATTTAATTTACAGCGTATTGTGGATAATATCTAGATTGTTGATACTATACACATTATTATAAATACTAAATAATATAATAAATAAACAAACACAAATATTATATTTTTATATATAATATACCTATTATATTTTAATATATAAATTAAATAAATAATAATATATAAGGTAATATAACTATAAAACCTGTACATATCATCATTGATTATATATAGTATATACTATATAATATAATCAATGATATTATGTATAAGTAGATATTCATTCTAATACAAATATATAAATAGGTATATTATTATGTAAATAATACATTTTATTAGTAGGTACAGTTAAAATATCGCAGCGCGGTGGCGGTAAAAAATTGTGCGTTCTGCGATATAATATGTTACTAGATATACCTACGTATACAGTATACCTATATGTAACTTAAAATTATATAATATAATATAATATATTATATAATATTTATTTTATATAGGTACCTATACCTTCCTATCTAACTACTTCTACATTAAATTGTATCTACCTACTTCTATACAATTTCAAATTTGTAAAATTAATCTAGCATTATTTTCGATGAATAATTATAATTTATATCGATTTAATATCAAATAATAATATCAAATGCTGACAATTTGTTTCGCTGAATTCACTGAAGTACGTGTTCATAGTTCATAAGAAATCTTTACAGTTAGTACGTTGTAGACGATATCTAGATTGTTGATACTAAGTATAAGTACAGGCAGAGGCGTGTCCAGCGGGTAGGCCTGGTAGGCCCGGGCCTACTCTGATTTTTATCCCTCGAGTGTACCCAAAATATGCATTTTAAAATTATAAAAACAATAATGTAAAATGTATGTACATCAACATATTGCGTAGGCAACTGTGTGACCGTATATATCGATCATATTTTTATGATAACAATAAAAGTATTATCTATACATAAAATAATAATCTTAAAAATTATCGGCAATATTCTCAAGTGCCTCTTGGAAATACCCGATATTTCTATATAGATATTACACGAACCGACGACGGTCGTCGTATAGTCGGCGGTCACCGCCGTAGTATTGAGCGTCGAAAAGTATGAAATTGCTATAAGATAATCTAAAAGTATTTTATTTAGTACCGATTTCTGATTTTATTGTCACGGTTAACAAGCAAGCCTGTGAGTGAGAGTTTTCGTTTTGAGTTTTTCTGTGCGTATATTTTAAAACTATTATAAATTGTATTTTGTATTTTGTTAAAATTGGTAATTTATAATAAAATGATTAGCCAATTTTTTAAACCTGTTCCTAAATCAACAAGAACATTAAATGATAATGACAATAATATAGTAGATCAACCACCAAAAAAAATTGTAAAACTAACCGACAATTCAATTTCTAACGATTCATTTGATGCAAAAGTTCTCGACATTAGTTTAAATTGTGATAAGCAACCTATACAACCAATCATTAATTTTCCCCGCCGAAAAATTGGTAATAACGTTGTTTTCAAAGTTAGTTAACCACTTCGCCAAAATGAAAAACAGGCGAATTCAATTTACTAAATAAATACTCGTTTATAAATAACTCTTATTATTAGTACATGTTACACGTACTTATAACTTAAAAAGTATAATAAAATTGTCCTTAAATTAAAAAATATGTTGACTATAAAAATTATTTTTATAACCAGGCCTGTCCTAAATTTTGATCCTAGACACGCCTCTGAGTACAGGTATATAAAAACCCAAAGAATATTATTTAGGTACCTAAATAAATATACATACTCACGTATATTGTTATATACGTTTATAATTATTTACAAATATATATTATAATAAATATGCTAATTATTAAAATAGATAATAATATATAGGTACATATATTATTATGTAAATAATACATTTTGCATAAAAATTGAAGTGAATTGCAAGTGTGTGCGAGAAATAATAAAGAAAATAATGAAATACCGCGGCGCGGTGGTGGTAAAAATTGTGCATGCCGCGGTATTCGAAAACATCGCCGTGCAGTGTGCGGACCACCATTGAAATACATGGGATATAGTTTTACCGCCACCGACACCGCTACCACCACCGCCACCGCGGCAGTGTGCGCGGACCTTGACCAATTTCACCGCCGCGGTGGCAATACATAATATACGATATATGCGTACGTACTACGCGTATATTGACTATAATGTACTAGTATATTATATATATATATATTATTTTATTATAGGTGCTACACTACCTATAGGTATAAATACATTATTATTAGGTATATTATTTTATAATAAATTTTTTTAATGAAATTAATATAATATATTAGGTATATTAATATGATTTAACAATATTTATATTAATC
This sequence comes from Pemphigus obesinymphae, assembly GCA_025469235.1. NCBI lineage: Eukaryota > Metazoa > Arthropoda > Insecta > Hemiptera > Aphididae > Pemphigus > Pemphigus obesinymphae. The sequence goes on from JAIPRL010007612.1 coordinate 2,386, forward strand.
GTTAGTATTGTATGTATTGTACTTGGATAAATAATTGTTCGCAATGACAAAAATACGCGTTCATAGTATGATGATAAGATAATAAGATGGAATAACGTACCTATCTATATTATAGATAGTATATCTATCTTAATAAAATCTTTACATTATATGATAAATAATAATATCTAATCCAAAATATGTGAACTGATTATCCGAATGAGGTCCCACCCTTCCACAGAGTTCATCAAAACCTATTTTCATATTTCACTTTCGAATGGGTACCTACCTAAAGATAATATAATATTATGATTTTCTTATTTATATAAACTTTAAAATTTATTACCTGTATAATATAGTAGGTACCTACTATAATTACTGTATAGTAATCAATATATATATAAACGTTTTTATTATTATTATTATTAAAGTCATTAATAATATAAAGTTTTTATATAAAAATATCAACCACCACTGCTACAATTTCAGTGAGTATATAGCGATATTTTTCACCGCCACCGCCACCGCTGCAGTGTGCGGACCTTTATATGAAAATAAAATATGATAATTATAAATAGGTAGGTATTTAATATTAACAAACACAAAATATTGTATTAGACGAAACATTATAAGGCACTCTGTGTATCTATTATTATGTATATGTATTTTGATATATATATTAATTATTATGATTATTAAATGATAAAAATTAAAAAATAAATATAATATATAAAAATACTTACATCTGAATGTCATAAATCATGGTCATCATATAGACTATAGTCAAGTTATACCTAATATTACAATTGATAAAACATAAAATAAAAATTTAATGCTACCTATTTAGAATTAGGCGTGTTTTTTTCGATGTTTGCACCTAAATTTCGTTTTTCTGCTGTCACAAAAGTTGCAAATAAACTGAAGTTGTCATTGACACCAAGATTTGATAAATTGACATTGTACAATGTACATAATAGGTTATATCTCATAATGTTTCGTCTAGTGCAATATTTTGTGTTTGTTAATATTAAATATTTATAATTATAATTTATTTTCATATAATTCATATTATATGATATAAATTATAAATAAAATCATTTATATGTATATTGAAAATACAACGGCTATTGATTATTGTCCCAAATAGGTTAGGTCCCTTTATTAGGTCCCAAATATCTGTTGTAGTAGAGACGTGTTTACGGATGTTAACTGATATAAGGCACATGTGTCCCAGATCGGTCAGGATCCGTAGTAGCGATGCGTTTACGGATACTAACTGATTTCGGGCACTCGGGCGCCAGCTCAGTTAGGGTCCGTAAATACGCCACGCGGTCGGATCTCGTGAGCTATGCGGCGGTTTTCTATTGTTATTTTTGTATGTGCGGCGTTCATTTTGGACGGCATTTTTCGTCAAACGTTCGTCGTGCACAAACAAATAATTTGTTATAATTATTATTATTAATTTTTATAATTATTATAAAAACATGTCTGAGTGGAGCAATGACGATTGTTTGGTACTCATCCTAATAAAGGTATTTATTAAAAATTCAGTCCTCAGAAGACATCCGTAGAAAATTTTTGAATTGCCCACTGCTTTCGTTAAATATTATAATGCGGATAACAAACTTGAACCATCGTTATTCATTTTCTCTTGGTATAACTTCGTTATCCTCCAACATCTTGACAGAGATTTTTTTTTATTATTATTATTATTTTTTTTTTTTTTTGAATATATGCTGCAGCTTTTTTTTTTCATTATTACAGATTGATTCATAATTGTAAAAAGGAAAAACACAACTACATTGAACATGTAGGTACTCGCTACAGTAATAGGTACTATTATACCACAGAATATACTAATGATTATACCAAACGCGGTAAATGTATGTCCGTGCGGCACAAACGCTGAGCACGAAAATACAACGCACAACACACAAATTAAAAATACATTCCATTTTCACCGCATGTGTTGCTTTAAAAATACAAGGCACACAGAAATTACTCACGTGTGGACTCACCTTAAATAATAGATTACAATAATGACGAAGAATCAAAATACTAAATATTCAAAACTGATATAAAATAGCGGGCATTTGTTATCACAGTTCACTGTTACCACAACTGTGTTCTTGGGGTTCAAGAAGGCCCGTGATCGTGCGCAAAACCATATGCGCATAACATACGTGCATAAACGTTATCTGTTCTGTTTCCATGTTTTTGTAGTTTCAGTGTTTTGGTTTTAAGTTTGAATATTTGATTCCGATATTGCTAGCAAGTTATTTCTAAAATTTAAAGGTTTTTACTTCAATACGTGAGTTCCTGAACATAATTACTGCACTACATATCAATTAATCTTAAGGTATTATTCGTAAATCAACGTACATTAGTATTTCTTTATAAGTATTGGGTAGTTAATTTGTTATATTGTTTTTAAACGTCATTTATGGCTATTTAAACATTTTATTTGGTTTTATAGATATGGAAAGTAAAGTGTGTATAGTTAGTCATCCTAAGAGAAATCACAGTGACAACGATGACGACAATCGAGACTCAAAACAAAGAAAACGTCATGACAGCCGAGATCGTCACACAAAAGATAAATATGACAAGGGCGGTAGTCGTAAATATGAAGATTTGAAAGTTGGTGATCCATACTATTCAGGTGGCACCATAACATATCACCATAAAGGGGATGATCGTTATAATGATGAATCTAGACATAGAAAACGGTATAGAAGTAGAGATCGTCATGAAAAAGAAAATAAATCTAAAAATTTAGACAACCAAAAAGATGAAAAAATCGGTGCTCCATACTATTCAGGTGGTATAGCAGCAACTGAACGTGAAAGTGGGGAAGAATCGAGTAGTGATGATGATGATGATAAAGTTGGCCAACGATATTATTCCACAGAAACGGCTGATACTCAAAGAAAAAATAGTGAAAATTATTGGAACAAGTATGCTAAAAAGGATAAAAATCAGAATGTATGTGCCTCCTATATTAATAAATTAACATAATATTGTAGTATAGGTAGGTATGTAAACAAATTTAATATTTTTTTTTTTTTTTCAGAATGATATTAAAGATGTACCAGCACATCAGAAGAAAACTGTTGATTTATTAACATCTAAAACTGGAGGTGCTTATATACCACCAGCAAAATTGAGGATGATGCAAGAGAGTATTACAGATAAATCAAGGTACATAATTATTTATCAATTTTTTATATTATTTAATTTTTATGAATAATAACTATGATATTTAGATGAATAAAATTAGTATTTAAATTATAAAAATATACCTAGGTGCGTTTGTAGTGGTTCCCCTGTTAACAAATATCTTAATATTTAATTAAATTCAAAAAATTAAAAATAACTAGATAGCTAATTTCTGTACTTAAAGATACCTTTAATATATATACATTTAATATCAAACAGTACATTTTACACTTTACGTCAGAATTTAAATTGTATACAAAAAAGTTATGACTTTAAAGTTTGGAGATTTTCCTTGCAATATATATGTATATTCCTTATGTTATATGATAAATTTCGTAATAGTAAATAGATACATTTTACTGGAGTCGTCTAATAGACAACTAATAGATTAATGCAGTAGATAGACATAGCATAACCTATGGTTCATACCAGACATCAAGTGGAGTTCTTTTTAACTATTTCCAAATACCTACATAAATATATAATTACTAATTAGGTAGGTAGATACTATTTTGACTCATAATTAAATTTATATTTTTTAAACTATTATTAATTAATAATTAATATTAATTAATATAATTAATATTATAAACACGAAAAGCATTTATACTTTATCCATTTACTTACCCAATGATTAGGGGATATTTTAGTTTTAATTTTCAAATACTGTTCAGTTATATGTCATCCAATTATTAAAATTTTCATTTTACATTTTCATGTGCCTAAATTGTTTATTTACACAGATATTACTGAAAGAAATACAATAAAACCATATTTAATTTAAGCTGTTACTTATTTGACATGGTGTTTCATAGCAAATCAGGGGATATTTTCGAATTAAATTGTCCGAGTAAGCTAAGCGAGCTGGTGGTCCACCCTGGTTTTTAGGTACGACTAAAAGAATTGTCATGTATATTATTATATGTACCTAAACCGTACTATAGTGTTTCATAGAAAGCCTGGAAATATTTTCAATAAAAAAAAAAATACAAAATATTATATTATTTATTTACTTGTATGTTATTTATAAGAAAATGCACAGTATACAAGTAAAAATCTCTAAACTTCAAATTGGTATTTAGTTATGTATTTCCAATGCATTTTAATTTCAGGTTTGAAATCAACATACTATTTATTATAAGGTAGAATGGTAAAAAGGCAGAAAGTAGATAGGTAGTGAAAGGATTTCGCTCGTCGGATAGAATACTAATAATGAATATATTAAATTTGAATGCATTGATAAATTATTACATTCTATAAAACAATTTTGAGCGAAACTCTGTAAATACATAAATATACATAACTTGAAATCTTCATATCTGTTTCCTAATATCCTCTATATACATAATTACTTATCTCAAAAAAAAATTGTTGACATCATATTTACTTTTTATTTTAGTATTAGGTACCTATTATTATTATTATATGTATCAACTTAATTGTTATTTTTTTCTTTATATTAAGAACTTTATAATAACTCTTTATAACTTAAGAAAACTACTGATAAATTAAAAAAATGTCCAAAACTCATATTCAATTCCTTCTACCTGTAAAAAAGAATAAACATAAAACCAATAGATTCCTCGTCCCGTTCAAAACCTAAAATTATAATAAAAAATGCACCCAGTAAAGTACATTTGTTCCTAATTAAGCCATACATTTTCTATAAATTTACATAAATTAATGATTTAAAAGTTTCCAATTGCCACAGTTACTAAAATATGAGCTTTAAATTATATTTATTTACCTAATTCCAAATTTTTATAATTTAACTCGTCTGTGAAGCAAAGATTATTTTAGTTTCAATATTAATTTTTTTTTTCAAGTACCTTCAACATTTTAAACCAAGATATCTCAAAATTATTTTTAAAATGCTCCAATGTTTACATTGCTTTTGAATTTTAATAATAGTACTTGTGCCAAAGTTATCGTTCGTCTTATTCAATCATAAATTTACCTTATCTTGTCTGAACTTTACAAATATTTAACTCTTTATTAAATTTATTTTTAGATTAATTAATATTTTAATTTTAGTGCTGCATATCAGAGAATTGCCTGGGAAGCATTGAAGAAGTCAATACATGGTTTAACAAATAAGATTAACGTAGATAATATTGGAAAAGTCACAAGAGATTTATTACGTGAAAATATTGTACGAGGTAGAGGTTTATTATGCCGGTCTATTATGCAAGCTCAATTAGCATCAACAACTTATACTCATGTTTATGCTGCTTTAGTTGCAATCATCAATACAAAAGTACTTTTAATTTGTTTAATGAAATGCTTTATACAATTTGACTAATATTTTTATTTTATTTCTTTTAGTTTCCAAATATAGGAGAATTACTTTTAACAAGATGTATTGTACAGTTCAAAAGAGCATATCGCCGAAACGAAAAGTCTCAATGTTTAGGTTCAGTGACATTTATTGCACATTTAATTAATCAAAGTGTTGTAAGTTATAAACTAATATATTATTTTCTTAATATATTTTTAATTTTGTATCATTATTTTACTTAACATTTGCATTATATTTTTTGTCATCTTTTAGGCTCATGAAATATTGGCTTTAGAGTTATTAACACTATTTGTAGAGACTCCTACTGAGGATTCAATTGAAGTAGCTGTAGCATTTTTGAAAGAATGTGGTCAACGAATGAGTCAAGTTAGTAAAAAAGGAATGAATGCCATTTTTGATATGTTGCGAAATATTTTACATGATGGACAACTTGATAAAAGGGTAAATACTAAATACAGAAACTACTTTTAAACTAATCATATTTAATAATATAATAAGGAATTTAACATAATATCTAATAAATGTTATGATAATTATTAATTAATTTAATTTTTGTTGTTTACTCATAATTTAGTGTTAATAGATACATACATTATGGCTTATGAGGTTGTTTTTGTACTTGTTTAATATGCTACCTACATTTTTTTCTGTTATAAATCTACCAAGTTTCATAAATTATATTTTAAGATTGTTAACTATGTTATAGTTATGACTAATGCAATAACTAAAATTGAATAAATAATTTTACTAAGTAGGTACACATCTAGAAGTCTGATATCCTTTCTGAAATGATATATTATTTATTATTATATAAATAAAATTAAGGTATACAGTATAACTATTAGTTACTAATGTCGAATATAATATATTGTATACTATATAAGTAGCTGCTTGTTTATGTTCTTATCAGTGTTTGGAACGTTCACTTAAAAATTGAATTTGTTCATATTCATGTTCTTTAAAAAAAATTAACGTGTTCTTTTTATTAATTAATCATTTACAAAATATACATTTTTCTTATATACTTATTTACCAAAAAAATAAAAAAAATAATTAAAACTATCGTTTTCATTTTATAATGGACTCAAGGAAATTGAACTTTTGAGTATTATATTTAAATCTGATAAGGTTTATAGCAAAGTTTTAATTTAATTTGAATGACCTGAAAATTTTAAAATTTCTTAAAAATATGAATGTCGTTCACATACTAATAGAAAGAAACGAGTGGCATTTGTGTGTCGTTCATGAAATATGAATGTCGTTCACATACTAATAGAAAGAAACGAGTGGCATTTGTGTGTCGTTCATGAAATATGAATGCGGAGTCATGAACACTGTTCTTTCCAAACCCTGGTTTTTATTATATTGAAGCCAATATTTCATTAATTATCATGATAATTGATCAATGTGAACTCCATATAAATCTAATATATATTGAGATTATTATTTTGAGTTCACTAATAGAATTTTATAAATAGGAGTCATTGAGACAGTTTGTTATTGGTGGTGTAATATGAATTGGTAAATTTTTATACTTCTTTACTCAATGAAATATTTTTAATTTAATTATATAGGTACCTAAAACATGCATTGAATTATACCTATGAACTTAATACCAAACAAAATTGATTTATTAATATAGTTAGTATATTAAATGAATACTTTCAATAACATTTTAAATGTTGTATAACTTTATAAATGTTTTAATATTTTAGGTTCAATATATGATAGAAGTAATGTTTCAAATACGTAAAGACGGATTCAAAGATCATTCAGCTGTAATTGAACAACTTGACTTAGTACCTGAAGAGGATCAATTTACTCATTTATTAACCTTGGATTCTGCTAAAGATCCACAAGATATTTTAAGTAATTATATATATATAATATATTTATCTGTTGAATAATATTAAGTATTGTGTTTTAGATGTTTATAAGTTTGATCCGGACTTTGAAGCTAATGAAGAACGTTATAAATCATTAAGAGCAGAAATATTAGGATCAGACAATGAAGACAACAGTGGTTCTGAAGGTGATGAAGATGGTGATGATGATGATGAAGATGATGATGATGAAGATGATGATGGTGAAGAAAAAGGTAAAATATTATTTAATTATATAATATTAGTATTGATGCTAAAAATAATCAGTTAGCATTATGAACTCTCACACTAAAACTTCATCTAGTTCATTGTCACTACCTCATTATTCTTTAACTTAAATTGTGGCATTAGAGGCCATTTGGGAACTTGTAATTATCTATACATAATATTTTGTTATTTTACCCAATTTTAATAGGTAAAAGAGATTTGACACCTTGACCTCTACTTTGAATTCAATCATATTATTGAAACTTCTATTTTCTTATGAAAGTAAAGTATTGAAAGTACTAATTAAATTTTCAATTACAATACACTTGATAATTTTAAGGTTTGAAGAATGAACAAAAATTATGTTAAACATATCAAACAATTTTAATTACAAATTAAGTATTATGTAACTATAAGTAAGAACATTTTAGTACTTATTTTTTGTCAAACCTTTAGGCTTTAATTCAACAGTATGTTCTATATCGATCATATTTTACATTCTTACATCTTAATGAGGATGAGTGATCTATTTATAGGGAAAAAAACTTGTTTGTGAAATAACATTTTATTTTAGAATTATTATTTGGCAGAATTCATGTGAATTAAAAACCAAAAAATGTATCAACTAATTTCTATCGTAAATGTATTTTTTTTCTTTTGTAATTATCATTTATTATTATTAAAGCATAGTACTCTTACATTACAGGTATAATCATATTTATTTATTTTATGTACTCAGATATTCCAATAGTATAATAAATTATAGAAATATCGACCATTAAATATAAGTACATAATTTAATTAAAATTTTGGTGTTGGTTGTCTGGTAAATGGTAATACATTTTAATAACAAATTAGATAACAAACAAAAAAAATTATTATTTTATTTTGATCCTTTATCATTTAATTTTAAACAGATTTTATTGTATCAAAAAGTTTTTATAGAAAGAATGATCTTATGAGATAGTGGAAATATTTAATTATGGATTTTAGATTTGTCATATTATGTTGAGATCACAATATACTTGTCTAAAAAATGTGTTCATTTTATTAAAATAGCTTAATAAATTATTATGCAAATATTATGAAGTAATAATAACTAATAACTTATATATATATATATTATTATTATTATTATTTTTAGAAGGAGAAGGTAAAGTGATTATTGATAACACAGAAACAAACATGATATCATTAAGAAAAACGATTTACTTAACAATCCATTCATCATTGGATTATGAAGAATGTGCTCATAAGTTACTGAAAATGCAATTGAAACCTGGCCAAGAAATAGAAATGTGTCATATGTTTTTGGATTGCTGTGGTGAACAAAGAACATACGAAAAGTTCTTTGGACTTTTAGCACAAGTAATAATTGAGTTTAAATATTGAAGATTTAGTTTTTAATTATAATATTGAATATAGCAACATTTTAAATTAAAAATATTTTAATACATTAACATGACAATTGATGTAAATGTGCAGTTAACATGTTAAGAGGACAGCACACACCCGATTTTTAATGGTTTTTGTATAGGCATTTTTTATTAAATTTTAAGAAAAGTAAAATCAAACAAATTAAAAATATTTAAATATCTTTTAAAGGTAATTTAAAAATAGACCTATGTCTGTACCATTTTTAATTGTTATGTAATTACAATATTTGTTTAAAAAAACATGTTTACGCCATGTATATGGTAGAAAGATAAAATAAAAAAATATAATTCTCTAGCGACTGATGAAGCCGATTTTTGATATATATGCATTCTTAGACATTCATGAGCTGTTAAAAAAAAACTGATATTTTAACATAATGTAATTAGTATTCTAGGTATCTTTTCAGCTTAGTCATAAGCAGGGCTATGAATTGATTGCATTTGCATGTTTTTTTTTTTTTTGCTACTTTATAGGTGGAAATGAGTTTGGGTAAAAATCTTTCATAATGTTATAAATACAAATACAAAAATTGATCTAGCATATTTTTGCATATAATAAGGGTTTGAGCATAAAAGTGCATACAGTAATGTATACAATTTTAGGAAATTTGGTAGTTGCATTGATTTTTTTTTTACTAGTAAATACAGCAGGAATCATGAAACATTATGCAAGCATCTAATGAAATAAAATATTTATGGCTTTTTAGTGCATATTTTGTCATGTTTTTTTAGTATATATTTGGGAACATTAAATTCACAGCCCTGTTCATAAGTCTGACTCTGAACTGTTTAAAATAGGTCGATCAAATAAATGTATGACAAGTTCCAAATATAACTCGTTCCATTATAATGTATAAGGTATTATATATGAGTACACCTATATATAATAAATCTTGAAAATATTTAAAACAAAGCTAAAAACTTAAAAGCATAAACATTTTTTTTTTATTAATACTAATTTAAGGCACTTTTTTGTAGCAATTATATTCTTTTTATTATTAACGATTTGTATATTAAATTAATAATTATATATATACTAGTTTTATGATGTCCAATTAATTAAATTTAAATAATATTTTGAATATCAAAAAACAATTTAAAAAATCTTCAAATTACGATAATTATTAATAATTATCTTATTAAGAAATTTACATGTGATGCATAGTTAATGCCAGTGCATATTTTTGAGCTGTAGTATAATAATGAAACACATATGTACCTATACCTATTAAATTTTAATATTTAAGATATAAAAATTGACCTATATATTAACAGTATTATAATTATCATTATCAATATTTTGAAGGTCACTTTAAGTTATGAATAATGTATTCAATGTTTAATTATAATTTTTTATTTTCAGAGATTTTGCCAAATAAATAACGTATTTATTGAACCATTGGAAAAAATTTTTATCGATAGTTATGCAACTGTTCATCGCTTAGAGACAAATAAATTACGAAATGTTGCCAGATTCTTTGCACACTTATTATTTACAGATTCTATAACCTGGGTTGTCTTATCCACAATACACCTAAATGAAGAAGAAACAACTTCATCTAGTAGAATCTATATAAAAATTCTTTTCCAAGAGTTAGCTGAACATATGGGACTTAATAAATTGAATGCTAGAGTTCAAAATCCGTTAGTATAATAATTAGTTAACTCATTAAAATAGGTGTATATCATGGCTAAATACTTAAAGGACTATACCACTGAAATTTTTTTTTTTTTTTGCATATAATTATGCTATTAAATTAAACAAAAATATTAATATCTCAAAAAAAATATCTATAACAGTTATTTAGCCATATACACACATTTTAAATATATGCATATTATAATTTGACCGCTGTCATATATTCCCTATCCCATTGCATGTAAATATTGCAATTTGCAACTTTTAAGTGGTTATAGTACTGAAATATTCAATTTTTTGATTTAAACTATATAAAAAATTTTAAGGCCAATAAATTTATCTATAATTTAAAACCAATATACAAAAAATATATTTATATAATTATGTTTAAAATTAAAAGATTTTAATTTTTAGATTTTTTACATACAAATAAATATGAAATAATACCTCTATAATATTGTCTAACATTATAATCTAGATCTATTAATACATTTATTTGTGTTTCTTATCGAATTATTACATACAGGGGTGGATTGAAATGTTCAGCCAGAGAAAATGTATAGAATCGGTTCTTTTACAAAACAAAAAAATCATATAATATAGAAATAACTAATATTAACTGGGATTGGAAGCTAAAGGTTTACACCCTAAAAAATGATTTGTAGGTAAATACTGTTACAAAAGACATATATCGTCTATGATCGCATTACATTTTTATACAAATTTCCGAGCTTAAACTCAAAATGTAGAATCAAAAATTGATAAAGACAATTTAAATATGTAAGTTAGTGAGGAAAGGTACCTAAATAATAATAAGAGTGACGACTTGCAGTTATAACTAGTTGTTACCTATAATCTTTTTTTTAAATACTCCAAGCACATTTTCTTTTATATGTATAATTTTGATTATATATATTGTTTTTTTTTGTATAATATGTATTTATTTTTATTGATAAATTATAAGAATTATTGTGGATTTTCTAACAAAAAAATATCTGTTGATCGTTTAAAGAAAAAATTGAATATACAACACTAGTTACAAAAATCATATATAATATTAATTTTACAAATTAAAATTTTTGATTTCGAAGATAATTTAAAATCTAATTTGGAAAAAGTGCAATTCATTAAAAAAAATATATATATTATTAAAATATTAGAGTGTAATTGGAAGTAAATAGTAAAATCGAGAATATGGAATATTTTAATGATAATAGGAGTATTATATAATATTAAATGTTTAAAAAAAAAAAAAATGGAAATTTGAACTTACATTTCGTCTAAAAATATGTAATACACAAACATTTATACGGGTAGTTGGTAGTTAAAGATCAAAAACAATCCGATGATTTAGAAATTTTTAAGATTTTATTTATTATTATTGTTATTTTTTAAATGTGAGCTAGACTCCTGGGATCTGAGACTAGAACTATAGCCGGGGGCTCAGTCAGACTTTGGGCTGATGTGATTATGACTTACCATATTAATAACTCATAATGATTTGGTAACTTAGTAATAAGCATATTATAAACAAGTAGTCATTATCAAAATCAATAAATTGATTTTGTCGATAAATTTAATAATATTTAAAATATTTATATAGTATAAGTATACAGAATAAGTTTATTTAACTTATTTGGTAATTTATTATATATTTTCTTATAAGTAAAATAAAATAATTAGTTTTTATATTGCGGATCATTGAAAAGCAATTACCTACCTATAGGCTATAATATATATATTTACGGCTGCGGCCCTCATAGGCACTGGTTTGCTGGGAAATTTCCTGTTATCCCGGTGGGCCAATTCGCCCCTGATTACATATAAATATAATAATACAAATGTTATCACTTTATGAGAACTATTATTATTGATTAAATATTAGGATAATATCTAGTGGATATTAATTTTAAAAATAAACACAATTTTAAAATGTACTCAGTTTATGGATGTTCTAATTCTTATGAAAATAATATAAAATTGGTCCTGGAAAAATACATTTTTAACATTTTCTAAAGAGAAGTTCAATTAAAAAAAAAACAATTTCGTAAATGGGTCGATATTATACTAATTATTTCTATATGTATTATAAATTATAACATTGGAAACTGAATAGTTAAACAAAATTACAACAATGATACTTATTAAGATATCTGATATTACACAGTACATAGTACTATATTCTACAAAACATAGGTTAGATTATATACCTAATTTTAGAAAATATAATCATACTATTATTATATTAATACATCTAGATGATAATATTATAGAGGTATTATTTCATATATATTTGTGCGTTGAAAAAAAATATAAAAATTAAAATTCATCTTTTATTTTAAACATAATCATTTAAATACATTTTTGTATATTGGTACTAAATTAAAGATAAATTTATGAGCTTTAAAAATTTGTATAAAATTTACATCAAAAAATTGAATATAGCACTTAAACGTTATGAGTTGTAATATTTACATACTATAGTATAGAGTATATGTGGCAGCAGAGAAATTAAGACATCATACATATATTTCAAATGAGTGTAGACGGTTAAATAATTATCATAGGAATTTTTAAGAGTATCTTTATTTTATTTTACTTAATACTATAATAATAACTAAAGTTGTATTTTTGAGTTGTTTGGTTCTAAGTACCTATAACAATAACTCTACGATACATATTATGTCCATGACTTCAGCCAGCAGATTTTGATAAAAATGTTTTAATTACAAAACATTAAAAGACCTACTAGCTGATGTCATATTTCAATGGTATATACCTGTATAGTTGTTTTCTATGTATTACAGTAGTAGTAGCCATGATTTATCTGATATATAATTTTTATGTGATAATAAATGATATATTGATTATTTTAGGGAGTTGAAAGTAGCCTTTGAAGGAATTTTTCCTAAGGACAACCCCAAAAATACTAGATTTTCTATTAATTTTTTTACTTCCATTGGTTTGGGTGGCTTAACGTAAGTGTTTATTTATATTCATAATATTCTTAAAATAGGGTTTTTACAATAATTATTAGCTTAATAATTAATTATTAAATTTATAGGGATGAATTGAGAGATTTTTTAAAAGTGCAACCCAAACAAGTACCTGCTGTGGCTAAAATCATCGATGAATTATCAGAGTCATCAGATAGTGACAGCGACAGTAGTTCAAGTAGCAGTAGCAGTAGTAGTTCCAGCAGTAGTAGTAGTAGTTCCAGCAGTAGCAGTAGTAGCTCAAGCAATAAAAGTAGTAATAACAACTGCAAACAAGGTACATATATAACAATATACATCAGATTATTTGTTTTAATTTTTTTATAGTATTAAATGTCTTATATTCTACATTATCTCACTAATTGAACTGCATTTCGAGTTTCTGCACCTTCACATATCTCCATCACCTTTACATCACTTGGCTTAATGCAAATATCCTTCTGACATGAAGCCAAGCTGATCATCTCCAATCCTTGTTTCCTGTCGTATCCTCTTAAATGAAATAAATTAAATTCATAAATGTCCTATTTTAACAAAATATATTTTCAATTCCACTTATACAATACATATAAGTATTTTGCTATTAAGAGGACGCCACATACCTGATTTTTAAGGAGTATTAAGGAAATAGAGAATTTCTATAAAATTAAAAAAAAATTAATATCCAACAATTTAAAAATAGTCTTGTGTCAATACCATTTTTAATTGTTTTGTAATCAAGATATTTGTTAAAAAATCATGTTTACGCATTTTTCTTAAGAAAATTGTAGAAAGATGAAATAAAAATAAATTATAATGAACAAAATTATCTAGTGATTGGTAAAGCCGATTTTTATATATGTATTTTTACATGCTTTATGAGCTGTTAAAAAAATCGATATTTTAACAGCTCATAAAATGTATAAAAACTTATATATCAAACATTGGCTTCATCAGTCTCTAGATAATATTTTTAGTTATAATTTGTTTTTGTTTCATATTTTAACATGTTTGTAAATTGATAAAAATGAAAAATGCCAACAAGGTTTTCATTGAAAAATTTTCAGTGTTGCGTCCTCTTAAAACCTGAGCTATGATACCCTATATTATAATAACTTAATAATAATTATTATTATTTAAATTACTTTCTTTATAAATTAACAATAAAACTAAATTGTTTTCCTTATTATACAGGAAACACAAAAAATCAAGGAAATGATAAATCTAAAGAAAGAATGGAAAATGATGAATCTAAAAGATTTGAAAAAAAGAAAGAAAATGAAAATTTGAGAAGATTTGATGAAAGAAATGAAAACATTAAGCCAAAAAGATGTTATGAAAATCATGATAATAATAAGTCAAATAGATATGAGGAAAGAAATTCAAATATCAAGTCAAATAAATATGATGAAAGGCATAATATTGATAAGCCAAGAAGACATGAAGAAATGCATGAAATTAACAAGCCAAGAAGACATGAAGAAAGACATGAAATAGACAAATTTAAAAGCCATGAAACTGATAAGCCAAGAAGACACGAAGATAAAAAGGAAAATGATATATTGAGAAGAAATGAAGAAAGAAAGGAAAATGATAGATCTAGAAGAAATGAAGATAGAAATGATAATGACAAATTTAGGAGAAATGAAGAGAGAAAAGAAAATGACCAATCTAAAAGAAATAATGACAGAAAAGAAAGTGACAGATATACTAGGAAGAATGAAGAAGGAAAGGAAAATGATAGATCTAGACGAAATGAAAATGATAAATCTAAAAGAAATGAAGAAGGTAAAGAAAGTGATAGATCTAGAAGAAATGAAGAAAAAGAAAGTGATAGATCTAGAAGAAATGACGAAGGAAAAGAAAGTGATAGATCTAGAAGAAATTACGAAGAAAAAGAAAGCGATAGACCTAGGAGGAAACGTTAAGTTACGATCCATTTTTATATTCATTGTAATATTTTTTAATATATACATATATCATAGGTATATGTCAATAATGTTTATATAAAATATTTCATTTTTATTGATATCAAACAAAAATAATATTTTATTATTGTAAATAAATACTATTCATAGTTTTTTTTTTTTTTTTTTTATATAATTTACTATTTAGTATTTGGATAATATATAAGATAATAATTAAATACATTTTCAATTACTTAATTTGCGTTATTGGATGACTACAATAATATTTACACGTCAATTATAAATTATAGTATCATTATTTTTTTTTTTTTTGGTGTTGAGTTACTTGTAGAATTATTTATATGTATAAATAAATACCCAGTTTCTACAAAACAATTTGTTTTTATTTAACAAATACGTATTTTTTAAATAAAAACAAATTATTTTGTAGAAACTGGGTATTTATTTATATAGTATCATTATTATAATAAAATATAAGAGGAGGTGTTGAAACATTTGAGGAATATTCCTCTACTACCCTCTTACCATTTAGATACCAGTCCATACTATCTTAGTCCGTGACATACGCATATCACATATGGTAAGGCATGTGTTCGATAACTGCTTTTCTGGTCAAAACATATCGTTGAAAATACAAAATTATTGTACGACCATATGTGACACATATGCTATATACGTACTACGAGTACTTACCTACTAAATAATATTCGTCAATAAGTAAATAAATTATCTGGTATTTACTTTGTTTTACAGTTTCTTTGTACAACTAATCATTCTTAATTATTAAAAATATTTAGTAGACAGCTTATTATGTTTCGATATACCATAATTATTACACAAAAACTAGAATGGAGTAAAATGAAAAGAAATTGCATGACTTATCATTATGATATGAAGAAAAATACCTCCAACACATACCTTATTATAAAATATTATCATTGTTAAAATTTAAGTCCTTGTAGGGCTTTATTGGTTGGACTTAGATTTTTTAAATAATTTCTTTTGTATTCCTGAGACAATTTTACACATAGGTGATTTTTTTCTTACAAATCTAAAATGTCATGTAGTTAAGGGTTAAATAATTTTGTTTGACGAGAATACACATTTAAACTTTAAATCAATAATAAATTCATAACTGAAGCTCGTTTAAAATGATTAATCTTATTAATATGATTAATTAATTGATAAATATAAAATGTGTCCATTACTCTGGAAATATATTTTAATTTAAAATAGTTTGAACCTATAAAACAAAATTTCCAATTTTTATTATCTGCCAATCGTTATAAAAAATTTTATTATTGTTTGATTTGGAAATCGAAGGTATATTATAATAACTGAAAATAATAGTTTTCGTACATTAAAATAAAGATGTTCTGAAAGTAATTATTATATCAATGTTTATCTTTTCAAAAAATATTAATTTATGTATACAGCATATTATACTTGTGGTTAATATCATATTATATGCGAGTATAGTATATAATATTATTTTATTAAGAGGACATTGTACCTGCATTTGCTGTCTCCGTCTATCTAATGGGCAATATAGAAAAATTACACTACGTAAAACAATAAATGTGGTGCCTACGAAATTAGAGTTAATATACCAATTATCAATTTTAAAAATGATGTCATTTTCTAGAAAATATTATTTTTAAAATTGGTAGGTATTAAGTGTTTTACCTCTAATTTTAACGTAGACACCACATTTATTGTTTTGTGTATGCAGTATAATTTTGTTATAAGTACCTATTACCTATATTAGATGGACGGAGACAAAAAATGCGGGGGTGCGACATACCTACTCTTAAGAGGACATCGCACTGAAGATTTTCAACGGTAAAACATATTTACGCAAAACAAATGATATGGCATTTTTTATAGAGTTAAAATCATAATTATAAAATTAATAGAAAACAACATTTTGGAGATAACCTCATTGGAGTTTTTCTAAATAATATGTTTAGAAAAAAATTACAGTCTCTTAAAAATGGGGGAAAAATAGTATATCGTACCTTAGATAACGAGCTTAATATTAAGAAAATTGTAAAACCCCAATGAGGTTATCTCTGAAATGTTATCATTTACAAATTTTATAATAGGTGTTATAACTAAAATTACTTTAAAAAAAGACGTTTTATTTGTTTTGCGTAAACATATTTTTATAAAAATATCGTGATTACCTACCCCACAATAAAATATACCTAGTACTTACACAGGAATTACTTTTAAATTATATTAATATATTTTTTTAATTGTTAGATTATTTTTCTTATAATATCTAAAAAAATTGCCTATACAGAATCTTATAAAAATGGATTGTACGACGTCCTCTTAAGAAGAAGACATCATTCATCCTTTTTTTAAATTTCATCATGTCAATATAGTGTTATCTTCTACCCTAAATTTTTTTTAATGTACCTGTATAATTTATAAACAAATTACGTTGTAAATTTATTTGGTAGACATTTAGGTAGGTAATGAAAAAGTAATCTAATTATCTTTTTATTTTGAAACTGATAACAACTTTTTAAAAGTAACCAACTTATTCAATACCGGATGTATCTAGATACCTGCATACATTGTTATAAGAATATTATGTTAACTATTAGATTTTAGTGAAAACTACAAATTATAGAATAATAATTATTATTTAATGGCAGACTGTTGAGATATGTCTAGATAATATATGTTGTGGTCGTCCTCAATAACGGAAAATTTCGAGTTTTAGCAATAATAGTGAGTGTGTGGCAGTTGCAGACCATAGCTATATTACACATTACTATATGAATATAGAACCGAGAATAATTGCATTTTATTCAAGACAGGAATTGTATTTTTTTTTAAATACACATAAAATTATTAGTTTTTACAACGATACTGTCTACTATTTCTGAAATAAAGTTTATTTATAAAATATCAACTAATATGAATAGTAGCACTTACGTGTGATGTAGTTAACTAAAAGTATGAAAATTACAATATTTCAAATATTAAGTATATATTTATTCCTAACCTAAAAAGTAATTTAATTACCACCACCAAATTCGGGGTTATAGAGACAAAGATTAGTATTACTATTTTATTTATGTGAAGTGATCCAATAATAACGTACACTATCATGGCCATTCTAAATAGAAAGGTACATTTCATTCAGGGAGAGTTAGAATGTTATTATACTTTTATATGTGTTTTTTTACATCTATGAAATTACATAGGTACTCCAATTATACGTTTACAATGTTAGACCAATATGGAACTTCGGGAAAGTTTACTAGAAAATTTTATTCGCTTAGTAGATAATTATAATCGCTGGTTTCCAACAGAATTTACCTATTATAAACGAATTATTTGCAACATTATATTAACAGTTGAGAAATACATACTGGGAGTTTTCTACAGATGGTATTTGTGCTAAACGGGAACCAAATTTTTTATAAACTCCATTGTTCACACGACTCCAAATAAATTGAGTATTTCTCCAGACTCTAAATTTATCATTTAATGAATATTGGATAAACACTATTAATAATCTCGATTATTAACTCTCTAGATGAAAAACGCGTTTCTCACTTAGAAAAATAAATACTTATATTTATTAATTCCAAAAAATCTACTCACAAACAATTGTACCTTAATATATATTATATTATTGAGCTTTCAAAAAGGGCATAAGATGAAACCTTCATAAAACAAATAAAGTTTAACTTCAATAAATCTAAAAATAACGTATATGATTTGTGGGAAGAATAATCGAGCTTCGAATGATTGTCCTTATTATAGTCCCAAATAAATTTTCTCGACCACAATTTAATTGAATAAAATGAACGAATTTATAATAAATTTGAACAAGTCATGAGAAGTATGAAAATATTATGTAGAAGTGGAGCTCTTCATAAATCTAAAATTCAATTCTATCTATCCAATTTGAACCATTTAGAAAACGGTAATATGAAACATAGAAGATGTTTATGTTTATTCTCCTGCATTTCATTGTTGCAATGATGTCTGTATCGACTGTATCTTCTACCATACATCCTACTTTTCTGATTAGTGCATCGTTTTTATCTTCCCACGTTATGGATTTTTTTAGGTCTACATTTTCGTGTTGGGTAATCCTTTTTAATATTTCCAGTCTGCTTTAATTTGCTTCTGTCATTGCTCTGTTGAATATAGTGCAATGAAGTGAATCATAAACTTATGTAACGTCAACTTGATTCTTACTGATAATATTTTGGATTTAAAAATTATTTTTAAGGCAAAGAAGCATTTATTTGTTGCATTTTTTCTTACCTGAATTTATATGTGAGGTTAATCCAAGCACATTTATATTTACCCCAAGTATTTAATGTTATTTATTAACTAAAATTCAATGTCTTCTACTTGCAGGCTGTGCTCCAGTATGTTTTTGTTTGATAGTATCTTTATATGCAGTTAGATTCACTTGTATACTTTCTTCTATAAGATTGTGTGTTAGTATCAAAATATTTTTTTTAAATATTTTTTTTTGTTTCGTTAGCGGATAGTCAAATGTAAAATGACGTGTACTCGTGTACATGGACAAACCAGAAAATACGGTTACGTGCAATAATATTGACAATCGTCGTACGACGAAAACAATACACAATGACTTATTAATAGTTATTATTAAATGCTTTTTAAAATTGTTTTGAAACTAAAATTATAAATAGTTGGTGTATTTTCCGCGGAAATAGAATTGTGTAGCGAGTACCCGCAACTAATTTTATTTATTTATTCGTATGGCGTTTAGAAAAATTTTATATAAAAAAAAAAAAAAATATATAAAATTTAATACATAATTAGGGTAGAGCAGTAAAGACGTTAGGATACCGATTGTAAATCATAAATTATAAATAGCATAAATCATAGATTGATATCTAAATTCCGTAACCATTCGACAGCGTTTGGAGTTGCGTTTGCAAAGTCCTCGAGTGATCCGTTGAATTTACGATT
>JAIPRL010007613.1:0-22926 GCA_025469235.1 Pemphigus obesinymphae
TTTTTTGTCAAAATAAATTATAGTTATTCCCTCGAAATTCCAAATGTAATGATTGTCAAAGCTTAGAGATTGTACGAAATATGTATCAACAACTTTACTATCCCGATAATATTTAAAAATATGTTTCATAAATTTTGAATAATATTTAATTATTATACATTTTTAGATTATTGAGTAAACTTATGGTTATAAGACCTTAAAATTTAGCAAAAGTTTACGTCACATAATCTATATATAAAACGTCATTAGTCTATTCCTACACTGAATTGTAACAACATATGATTTACATTAAAATTACTGAAAATATAATTGACAGTAATGATAGTTTATATAATTTATATGATTTATAATACATTATATTATTACAACAAGCTCAATGATTTATCATTGCTCTTAAATTCAATACATTTACTAAGAATTCGAAAAGTGAAGTAAATTTTTTTTACATTAAAAATATAGTGTTGTAATAGCAATAATAAAAAAAAACCAGTATTAGAAAATATCTAGGTAAATAATCCAAAAAAAATGCCTTATATTCTTATATTTTATCTAATCTATATATACATGTAGTTACTTAAGTTCAAACAACTAATTATAATTAAAGTTATGTTGTTAAAAATTATAATGAACATTTTAAAAGACGAAAATATTATTTTTAGATAATGCATTTTTATAAGAAATTGATAAGATAAAGTAGAAAATGGATAATATTAATTGAATAAACTTAGTAAATTATTTAATTTTATGAAAGCGTACATTACGATATATATATTAGCTATCTGATAGTTTAAAATCATTTAAATTTTTTGTGTTACATGTCTTTAAAGTGTAACCAATGAACATTTCCTATTGTTAAACAGTTAAAAATATAATTTAAATACATATGCCACTTAAATTAGTGCTACTTTTTAACGTTCAATGTGAATTTATATAATATTTAAATTGTCATAATATAAACATTGAATGCCTACATTTTATCTATAGATATCTAGGTATAATTTAGTGCGGTTTCATTTAAACTAGATTATTTTTATATTTCAAAAATTCTAACAGTCTGATGAATTTTAAATACAAATTCAGAATTAATTTTTCAAATTTTAGAACCGCTAAAATATTGCAATTATTTGTATTAAGATGGTATAATTTTGAAACGTTACATGAACAACAATCATATTATTACAAAATTGTAATATTTTAGTATACGCGTTTTTTTTTACAAATCGATATACCTACCTAACTACTCGCCCGATGAACGTGGATTATAACGCTCCGCTTGGATGTAATATTTTGTTGACGTGTTGTTACCAATTTAAAAAATAACGATGACATAGCACGTCTGTAAAAGGATTTCTAAAAATATCGTAGTTAATGTAGTCCATTAGGTTAATTGATTACTCGCGAGATAAGAGTACATTTTTTTGAAGGATATTAATGAATTATTTACAAAAAAAGCTGTTTAAAATGCGATGAATGAAAAATTAAAATGCAGGTTGTTGAAAATTCAAATTATGTAAATGAGTATATTGTAATATGTATATTAATAGTTTCGTTTTATGCACCACTCTTATAAGATAAACATAGTTACGTAGGTGACATAATGTGATATATGTGTGTCTGTTTATTTGATTTTAAGTGGTATACAAATAAATATATGCATTTTTATTTTGTAATAGCATAATTTAATTATTGTTAAATGTAATCGTCTATATATGTGCAAGTATAATAACAATAAAAAATAAATCAATAAAAATTCTACTGCTAATAAATTTAACTTAAAGCCAAAATAAATAAAATAATATAATAATATAAAATAATGAATTATGTTTAAAATTGGTGAATCATAAAGGTCCATTACTTTCTACGACACTTTATAGATTCAGGCATAATGATTCAGTAGTAGTCGGATACTCGGTTAGATTTTTCTTATCTACAATATAACCTAAAAAATTCATTCATTTCTTGAAAAATATTCAGCCTCCCACCCATCAAATAAAAATTCTAGTAAAGCCACTGACTTGCCCCAAAATTGCTACGATAGAATCATAAAATGTATAGGTAATTAAAAATAGTATATAATAATGGAATTTAGTACTAAATATTATGTGTAGGTACTAGGTACATCCTACTTCTAAAATAAAACATAAAACCAATTATTCCATATTTTATGTACCCGATTTGTATTTTATTTTTTTAATTATGAAATCTGATTTGAAAATTGTGTATAATTTAGATTTTTAACATTTAAAATGACTGAAAACGCTTATTTAAACGAATGTTTTTAATTTATATTTAAAACGGGTGTTTTAAACAAAATAAATATATTTTTTTCCTGAAATTTTAAACATTTTTAAAAACACATATTTTAAATTGGTTTTAAACACACATTTTAAACAAAATATTTTAAACGTAACAACCCTACCTATACCACTAAGCAATCTAATAATCGGATGATAAAGTCGTCAAGATCTTTCGTATTTAAACTATTCAGATAACAGACCATACCGTAATTCGAATCATAATATGGAGAACCAACACATATTTGGAATAAACGACTCGGTCTTCAAGGACGACTCCTAAACAAATGGACAAATGTCCAGTCCAGCGTTAAAATGTCCGAGAAATCTGAATCCGACCTTTACGGCATCGAAAAACGTCGGAAATAGATCATAAACGCCGATTTTGGGAGTTCGGGGTGATAAGACGACGGTGCGAAAAACGCTCAAGGGATAAGAAGCAGACGTTTAGGTTAGGTTTTCTTCCATGCGATCTATATGATGAACGACGAGCATATGCCCTATGTGTACCTAAATTTTGCGTCTTCGGACAGCGATAAAAAAGGAAAAGTAACTGCTCACGCAGCCGCCTTTACGGAAAACGGTCTGCGGCATTAAATTAAAAGCGTAAAGTTTTCTCTTCCATGAAAAACCTTCTATTCGGAGTTAGCGTTTTATATAAAGAGATATCAATGTCGTTTTAAATTAGTGAATGAGTGCGACGTAAAATATTAAGTTGTAATTTTTATTTAACAAAATATATCATTATATATTATATATCATATACAAAATATCACTATAAATTAAAATTATATTTACAATAAAATAATAAAGAATTATAATATATAATGAAGAGTTAATGTTATATATGTTTAAAAAAAAATATTTTAATTTAGTTTAATAGGTTATTTTTTGAAAGGATAAATAGGTAACTATATTTTTATTAATTTCGTTCCCGCTCTCGAGAATTTCTCGGAATTCTCTAAATTAAATTAAATACCAAATAATGGTTCATATAGAAAAAATAAGAAATTATGAAAAAACAAATTTTAGTAAGTTACCTTTCTTTACTTTTAAAAATGTTATTCATGTGGAGAAGATTCCTTTTTATAGTTATATTATAACTTATGTTAATGTACAATTTAACAATAATATAAACAAACAATAGATATAAGGTTGAATTGTAAAATTAGGTAAGAAAATGAATACTCAAAACAAATGCTCAGAATATAAAGTATTACAAAACAGTGAAATGTAATTTATTCTTTAAAAATATAATATAATTTTCGTTATCATCAAACTAATGTCCAGTTACATTATTAAAATATATAATTGAGAAAAAATATAAATTATTAATATAGGTATACCTATTATAGAGATCATAATTTTAAATTTTAAATTATCCTCAAAATATAAAAGGACCAAAATGTTTATAAAAATAATAACGTTTTAATTAAAACAAGCCTTTATTTGATTGACTATAGTGATTGTTTTACGATTTATTTATACAAAATATTGTTTTATATAAAAATAAAATAAATGTTTTATTTTTATTTCATATATTTGTTTAAGATTTGAAGCACTTCAGAATAATATTGTACACTATTGTACAATTTACAAACATTTTAATTAAAAAAACTTTTCTAAAATAATTAGTAAAATCAAATAATAGAAACAATTTGCTTTCAGTAACTTAACGAGTGAATAATTTATAAAAAGTAGTAAGTAATAATATGTATATACAACTGCCAGAGACATTCTATTGCATAATTTATGCAAATTTAATTTAAAGATTTATACCGAATTGGAGTAAACTATTTTAAAAGCTAATATTGGACAACTATAGTACGTCACAGAACAATGTACTTCGTCATTGACAGACTTCACTACCAACGGTGAATTATCAATAAGCCAAATTTATGGAGGGGGACTACACTATAATGGTCAGTTATGAAACCTATCATCATTATAAATCAATATATTAAATAATTCACAAATCTTAGATATAAGATTGTCCTATGGCAGTTATACTGAATCAGTGGCGTTAAAAATACAAAGGTCAAGGATCAAATAACCCAAAAATATCAAAGACCAAAAAAAAAAAAATAAATAAAAAATAAATTTTCTATGTTTTATGATTAAAATAATATATTTAAATAAATGTATAGAGATAATAATTTTGATAATTTTGGAGATACATAATATTTAAAATTACTCATATTGTTAAATACATGTATCTAGGTGCTAAATATTATGTAGGATCAACAGGAATCGGACTTAAAAGACAAAGTTATAGGAATTGTTTTATTGGAAAACCTTAGACGATGCTCTCCTGGATAAAACTGTATTTATATTGCAATCAAATATAAATAAATATTTATTACATTTTATATTTATAATTAAGAAATTTAAAAAATTAATTACTTCAAAAACGTCAATATATTTTTAAGAATAAAAATAAATATATATATTATAAAGAATTATTATATTGCTGCAAAAGAATATATGCTCTAATTATATATTATTATTTTATAACATACGAGTTTATTAATTTTACTTACCTATATATATATATATATATATATATATATACATATTATACTGTTATATTTTTTTAATATACTTAATACTTATATTTATTTTTATTATTATATTTTATTTATTTGGGATTCGTCCTGAATTGAAAGAAAAAACATAAATTTATTTTTGATTATCTGTATACAATATTGTGACATTTAGAAAACTAATATTACGATACTATAAAAATATATTTATATGATGTATGAATTAATCGAATCTATAAATTTGCCATTTTCATTTTAGTGATACTTTCGATTTATTCTTATTTTAGTTTATCAACATCCCGGCCTCAATTTATTCCTTGAACTAAAAATAAATTCACGTGTAAAATAAATCAACCAAATTATTTTTATATTTCGTTGTACGTAACATTTAAATTTTCTATTATATCTATAAAGAACATTTAATTGTGAATGCCTAAATTATGAAAAATTATGTGGTATTTGTTATATAATATCTCATCCTTAATATTAACTTAATTTAGGATGAAAATGAGTAGACGTTTGCGAATACTAAATATTATAACTAAAAAGATATTTTTATTCATTATAATTATACTTTTTTTTACATATAAATATACCCATAAAATAATTATTTATATAGTTCTTCAACTAAAATATTTTTGAATTATTAATAAAACTAGTTATTCTAAGTAAGAAAATAAATATTTTGGTCATTATTAAAATCTTAAAAGTTCAATCCTTTCAACAAATGAGTTACACAACCCTTATGAAACATAATTCTTAAAAAAATAAATATCCAATAAGTACTACAGACATACCCTAATTTGTATATTTGTATATATTTGTTTAATAATATTCTAAAATAAACTTTAGCTGAAATTTGTGAGATGTCGTAAAGTTTTTTGGAAAGGGATATTGGGTATCCATAATTAATTTTCGTAAAGCTCTTTTGAATCGTACGCACAATACACTATAGAAAAGTACACATATAATTTTCGAGATTGTAAAAGAGACAATTTTATTTCATTTTATATTACATTATAAGTATAGAACTGGAAGTTTTGTAAAATTGATTTCGTGATGAATTCAGTGGTTCTCGTATTATATAAAAGTATTAATAATATTTTTACTGTTTTGAGTATTAAATTGTTATGACTTATGACTCATAAGTGTATATATAAATATTAAATACATATATATATTCTTTTCGAAATTACATAATGAAAATATTGGTGTTTATGATTAAAATATTAATAACAATTTATTTTGTCGGTATTGAAAATCAAGATAAATGTTAGAATCAAACAAAAAAAAAAATCGAACGAACATTGTACTTTAAAAACCAACCTTCTATAAAAATAAAAATCCAAACTAACTTATAGTTGTTCTAGTCATTTCACAATTCCTAATTATCTAAATATACATACTTTTGATAATGAATTTTACAGTACGAGTCTAATTATTATTAATGATAGATAATAATATTCTTTTTATTTATTTAAAATTATTCATGGACGAATTATGGTAAAAATGCGAGAGTTAATTAATTTGCATAGACCAAAGATCCAAATTAAGTAAAGCAGTTTCAAAGAATCAAGACTCAGGTCTTAGAATTAAGATTAATAACATAATATCGACTATCATACACATACAAATATAGTCTTTTGTGACATGAACGACATTTGTAATTTCTGAAATTCTAAAAAATTCAAGAACGAAGCTCCCGAAATATGTTGTTCCAATGGCAAGGTTGACTTGAGGCCTTTCAATGATCCACCCAGAACCATAATTTTTTCTTACATAGCAGAATAACAAACTCCAAACATCCAGAAATACAACAGTTTTTTCCAAATTATGTCATTTGGAGCGTAAGGGATTCGAGAAGGTAGTTTAATGCTAACATTCAAAGTTCAGGAACAGATATACCACTGATTGGGATTACTGTTGCCATTTACAGGTTACGATTCAATATTTTTTTGGGGGACACTGACCTGGAAACGAATATATGATGTTCAGCAATTCATGGAGTTGACTGTGAAATAGTTCTTCTATGCAAGAACTACTGCATTAAAAAAAAAAAATGCATTTATAAGAACGTTGAATGTTTGAAATAGCGTTGAAACAGATACCTAATGACGACTACAGACTAATCATCAAGTTTGATGAAACATTGTCTAGTGAACATAACGACGTTTTGAATTTCTTTCTAACAGTGAAGCTGCAATCTACAGCATATACATTTATGGATACAGTTCTCGATCAAGAGAAAACAGTAAATTATCATTTTAAATTACTGAATCCATTTTTATGCCATCCCATAGGCTATTTTACTCAATTCACCATTAACTATATAACGGAACAAGATAAGTAGTCAAAAATTTGATTTCTAATGTCATAGATGTAATATTACTCCGGAAATTCCGAAGATGCCCTCTGAACATGCCGTTCGACTTCAGAACATTTAAATTTTCCGTACAGTTAGCAGTCGTGATGATTAATAAATTTCAAAAAAAATCACTAAAGGTGTCAGTGATTAATTTAAAAAAAACCTTGCTTTACTCACAATAAAACATATGTCACCTGTTCTAGAGTTGGTACGCCTAAATATTTATATTGTATACACATATTCCACTAACAACAATATAAAAATCATCGTTTAAACCACAGATTTGGAAAAATAATGCTTTTATCATTATATTGTTCAATTATTTTTATATTACCACTATATTAGTGTTTTTTTAATACTATATAAGCTATAAAATTCTATCATATATGAATTTATAAATGTATTATATTTGATAATATTACATTTAACAATCATAGATGATACGCATAAAAATTCACAAAATAGAAACGGGAATAAAATAATTCGATTTGTGTGTTTTGGTGATTCATTGTAAATTATTAGGTAATTAAATAACTTATCATTATAAAATAATATCACGCCTGTCAAATTGTTTTCCAAAAAACATACAATAATTGTATTTAAAAATAGTATATTGTGTTATTTAGTACATATAATTATACAGAATACGACACTTTTTTTCATTTAAATTTAAATTGAATTTCAAAATCCTTCAAAAGAATAAAAAATAGTATATAATAATCTCATGCTTCAGGTAACCAATAGATATGTTGTTCTGGTAGAAAATTTAATTTATGTGATTAATAAGGGCTGAAAGCATTTAAATCATTCGATAAAACACTTAAATTTAGTAGAAGTATTGAAATTTAATGCAATGATAAATCATTTCTTTAAACTTATTGATTTTGAATCGATCCAAGTGTATTATATATATATATATATATATATATATATATGTCCATGGTATCACCATATTATTAAATTAGGTACATAGTCTATGAAAGTGTTTAACTATCGTTACCATATTTTTTTGAGTACAGAGAAAATAATCAAAATCGAAATCTACAATCTATAAATTATTACATTTTTGTACGTTAAGAATTTTATATTTTATTAAAAAAAATTAGTACTTCAATAAAAAAAAATTGTATAGATATATAATAAAAACAACTGCTCAGTTATAGGTTGTAGAAAATATCTTGTTATCTTTTCGGATAATGTAGTAATATTATTTTAAAATGTCATTTTTAACGTACCATTTATAACGAATTTGCTATAAAAATGCTCTTTTCTCGAAAACACCAACTAACCTCCTTCTACTCGAAAAGTTATTTTCTGGCAAACAAAAATAATATAAAAATAAATAAACTTAAAAAATAAAAGAGTCCTCAATCTTTTTAGAATCAAAAACTAAAAGTGTATGCGATTCGAATTAAATTTAGTTAGATTCAGAACAAATATTATAATATTTTTAAGAAATATAAAAAAAATATAAACTTAAAAGGTAAAATGTACTATGGTTTTTA
Source organism: Pemphigus obesinymphae (assembly GCA_025469235.1). NCBI lineage: Eukaryota > Metazoa > Arthropoda > Insecta > Hemiptera > Aphididae > Pemphigus > Pemphigus obesinymphae. The sequence goes on from JAIPRL010007613.1 coordinate 8,708, forward strand.
AAATTTAACCATAACTATATACTTGTATATTTATATGAGCTACGTAAAATTGTAATAACGAACGCAAACACATTTTTATTATTATTAGCATAATATATATTTTAATTAGATATTTATTTTATTCTCATTTAACTTATGTTACTTTTTGACCTGAATTTAACATTTTGATAAAACACAATTTAATAATAAGGTTCTCAATTAAAACTTTTTTTTAATTACCAACCATTTTTACCTATGTCATAATAAAGTGTTTACGAAAAATGAAATAATGAAAATTACCGAGATTGTGATAATAAAGCAGGGCCTGGAAAAAATCAATATTGTTTGTATAAAATTTTTTTTTATAATTTTGGTTTGTTTGTATTTTCAAATTTAAAGGTCAATAAGATATGTATTAGTGCTGAACATTCGTTAGTCTAATATGTAATCTGGATTAAAATATCAGCTAGGATTTTGGCAATCAGCTAATCTGGATTTCGAATCCAATCTGTCAGTTTCCTAATTTGGATTTTGTACTCAATCTGTCAATCTAGATTTCGGATATCATCCACCGACCCGGTTTTCTTACTTAAATAATGAAATATATATATTATGTAAGATATTATTGCATTTGATTACCATTATTTCAGTAGTATATTATTATTTATATATCGACTGTAACTACATAAATATATATATTATAATATTTTTTTAATCAAAAATTTTAGATGTATAGGTAGGTGTAATCCGTTTATCCAAATTCGCTATATAATCGGTTAATCTTAATTGAAAAATGTATCCATTTTAAACAGATTATAGCAAACTTATCAATCCTGATTAACTATCTGGATAAGATACGGATAAATACTGTTTAGGCGCTTAATATTAGAAAGCATATTATATAAGTCTAAATATTTTATCACATTAGATTTTTAAGTTATTTAAATTATAAAATCTATAATAAAATAATTACGTTAACTAAAATATTTAATATTGTATATATTATAAATTACAATATTATCTTGAAGTTTGATAAAATAATTAAATTTAAAAAAATGTTAATGTATATTATTTATTAGAATTTGTACATAGAATATAAAATAATATTCACTTTTTCGAGTATTTTGAGTTTCTCTTATTTGAAACGTTGAGATATACAAACATTAATTTTATTCTACTATTTTTGGGTCACAAAAGAAAATGTATTTTTTAATTTCTATTTTCGCTCAATTTGTATACAAATAGCATCACAATATATACGTATAAAATGTTTTAACCAGCTTCCTTGAATGAAAATTAAGGTATGGTACACGAAATTACCAAAATTAGTATAAATAAATAATAATTATTCGTTATAAATTATGTAAAATATTGAACTATCTGCGAATTCTGTACTATCGGTGCTGTATCTATGTCATATATTATGATTGATGCAAATTTAAAATAAAATAGATCGTTATAATATTATTTTTATAAATATTTTACGGTACATCCTATATTATGATATATTATACTTGTACCTACCGGCTACCAGTTAAAATTGAAATTTATTTTTTCTTTGTGGTCGAATTTTCTTCAAAAAAGTACTTCATTTGACTATTCTGCAATAGTGAAACTCATATTATAAATTACTTTTTAAAAGTATTTCTAACATAAACATCCGTAAAAAAGGAATCAGAATATTTATTCCAATACTTTGTTGTTACGATGTGCATTTAAAGGGTTATAATTATTTTAAATTCCGAGAGAACCGTTTACATATAGGCTAAACACACAATACGAGTTAAACAAAAGTACAATAAAAAAATTTCTCATAAGTATAATATAATCAGCAGAGTCTTATAATTCGTTTTTTTTTTTTTATTTAAACGCATTCAAAATACCGTATTTTTAAATTCTCGAAGAAAATAATATCAAAAATTGTTATTATTTCTATCTATATTATAATAAGCACCGTATGCCGGTTTCGAATAGACCCGACTTTGGGCCAAGGTCTCGAGTCGTCTGCACGTGATATCATTATACGTTGTCGTCGAATAATCCCACGTGTAATAATACAAAATAATAATTATTTCTCTACAACATATGTGTATATTGTGTGTACGTTGTTTTGTGCAAATTTTAGCCTTCGGGGGCGTTAAACCATTTTGCCAGTGGCGTGTGTTAATTACAGCCCGGGTACTCGAGTCGAGATGACGACGGCGACGACAACGACTACGACGAGTGGTCTCCTGTTGTCGACGGCGCAGGCAGACGATGCATATATATATATACCGACGCACGCAATACACGCGCGCACGGTCATGGAAGAAAAATAAAAATTATACTTAACCTAAGTACACCTAAGTTTATATATATTGCGTACAGTGTTGGAGAGGTTAGGTGAAGATATATAGTCATGTACAGTCCCTTATATATATATATATATATATATATATGCGAGCACACCGCACTGTAGTAATATAATATATTTTTTCCACCCTACGGCGCGTTTAAAAACAAGTTCGCTAAACTTTTTCTATTCGTCTTCATCATTTCGGTTTTATGCGACGCCTCCCCGTTTTTCCCGGGCACTCTCCCTCCCGTCCGTCTTTATTTCTCTCTATTTTTTTGTCATTTCGAAAACTCGAAAACAAAAGTTGACGCTCGTCTTTTTCCACCCATCATCCCACATCATGAACCGTATCAGAAAACTGTAAAAAAAAAAAATGTATTTTTATAACGTATACTTATACACATGAACACACACACATACATTTATACGTACAAGGTCATATTCGTGTGTGTTTGACATAATGTGTAGAAAACTTATGAATATAAATATAATATGAACTTACGGTTCAATATACGATCGTGTATTGGATAATTTGAAATATACATCAAACGGCACAAATCAACGTGATCACTGAGAAAAGAACGTCTTTAATTTTAGCACGATGTCATGTGTTTATAATATTATAACAATGACATCGGAATATACGTATTGCTTTTTACACCTGTATATTTTTTTTTCATTACACCAGCTGATAGCATTGAACTAGCTGATTGTCTATAGTATTTTATTTAATACCTTCTTCTCCTACGCCTCTTCTCACAACTATTTGGAGTCGGCAAAAATTATTTAAAGTCGATAAGACAAATAAAAATAAGTGTCTTATCTGGGTTTACCGAATTGGTTATTTTCAAATTGGTCATTCGTACGTCAATATAAACATATATATAGTAGCCAGCTCAATATTATAGCATAGAAGTATGAAATTGAAATTTAGCATATAGTTCATGTCGAATATCGATAAATAGTAAAAAAAAAAATCTTAACATAAAAAAATGCAATTTCAATAGTAACTGCTTGCGTTTTAATTTTATTTTTTTAAATTCCGTGAATGTTCTTTTTGTTGCAATTTAATCAATTCTCGAACGCGGGCAGTCCAAATTTTTATATACGTTTTAATATATTATTATAGTTGTTTATATTAAATATACATTATAAATAAATGTTTAATCAAAATTAAATATTAAAGGAAAATAGTTAAGTAATTAAAAAGCAAATATGTACCTAGTAAAATGTATCATAAACTATATTCTGTAGTTCTAACTTGTAGAACTAAACAAAGGTTTGACCGTTATAATAATCAAATAATGTAAAATAAATAATAAGACATTTTAGAATAATGAAACAATTGTTTATGGTATAACAGTCTAACTTAATGATATTAGTAGGTATGAAACTTCCGACTCCTAAATATTTCCAGAAGACATTTATATTATATGTCTTTATCTACATAAATTTTGTTGTGATAAAAAAGCAAGACACTGACCTCCATATATATCTGATAAAATAACATCTCTCAGACACGAGTGATGATTTATATTATTGTCTCTTCAGCAGATAATATTGATACAAGTGCAACTTAACAAACAATAATTATATTCCATGTTGGAAAATTTTATAATTTTAAATGTAGATTAATATAAAAATAACACAAATTATACTACTGTCTAATGTTATAGCATATAATTTTATGATTGTACTATCAATATAAGGCATTTCTATTTTCTATAAAAATTAGAAAAAATACATTAAAAAAAAAAAATCAAGGATTTATAAAGGACTGGATGTTTTGTATTCGAAATCCGCTTTTAAATGAATTTAAATATATTTTAGGAGACATTTCGTAATAAAGTAAATTTTTTCGATTAAATTTACAGCAGTGCATATATATATATAGTACATATATTATGTGTCATTTTCATGAAGAAATAATTTTTTTTTCCACAGCGTTTTCCGAAAAGTAAACACTCGGAGTCGAGGTAACCACCCTCTGCAAAAAAGTGCAATATTATACGGGAAACGGCGTCTCTTAAAACGTTCCCTCTATACGACATAAAGTATACACTTACCTACCAAGCTTTGCAATTAACGAGGGGAAAAATACGGAAATATCGTATAAAAAAATTACGTGTCATATAAAATGTTCGAAGAGGCATGTTTTCATTAATTTTTTTATACAATTTATATAAACAACAATTATAATTATAATAAGTGTGTACATGTTCGTTTGCGCTCTGTCGATTCCGAAAACAGCTCGTTAAAATAATAATTTCACAAAAAGTGCACTTAATATATTATATACCAGCTGAATAACTTGGCTTCGCTCGTGTGCAGTATTTTATGTTAGGTACGTATAATTTTTCTTTTATCAGTTTTTATATTACAGGTTGTTTTTAGACGCCTTTACCATGGGTTGCTCGTGTATAGTAACAACCAGAAATTGGCAAAAAATTAGTATATTTTAGTATTTCGAAGACAAATTGTAAGATACAATTCTGATTACGATTACAATTTCTTCGCAAAAATGTTAAAATTGTATAGATTGAAAAATTGTAGTTGAAAAAAATGTGTTTGAATCGTTATACGTATTATTATAATTTTTCTTATTGTTATTATTAACATTATTATACAGTTAAATTATGTAAACTAAACATAATTGAAATCGTTACCCGGCAAACTCGAATAATCAAATCACAATAACAATTTCACGTAAAATGCTAATTTTTTGCCCATTTCATTCCCTTAAAATCAAAATTTTTCAAAATCCTTTCTAATGTGCCTTTACGTCATGAAACGAAACTACAGACAAAATTTCATCCTCATAACTTCAGCGATTCCGGCTAGGCGATGATGAATCAGTCAGGACAAGTTATTTTATATATATATAAATATATATTATTATATTATATATTATATTGGTATATACTTTATGTACTATTTCTCATGATTATTTTTATGATAATTATTATTTTGTTTTCAATGGTAATTATACTACAATATACCCGTCATTTAAACTTCACAACCCTTGGACAACTGAGAAATAACAAATTACTAAGAGTCTATTACACAACATCCATATAATATTATATTAATAACAGAAAAAACGAGGAAATACATAAAAATAAAATTGGGGTATTTATTGGTTTAAAAAACTACTTGTGTATAAAATAATTTAAATAACTTTTAAATTGTCCATAAAATATATTCATTTGAAATATTTATAAAGTACTCTGTACACTTTGTAGGGTAAATACATATGATAGTAATATTTAAATATTTTTAATGTCTATATTTTTAAGTAATTTTAGAGAGACGTTTCTTAAACAAAACTTGTTGAATAACTAAGTAAATAATACATGTCACAATATTATTATAAACAAAGATGTTTGTAAGAATCAAGTAGGTACTAGATGGTTTCTAGATCATTTCATAGAAAAGTCATTTTTCTCATAATAACAACGCATTTCATTTTTTTATTGAAACCAACGGATGTTATTTCGTATTTATTATGTTAATATTGTTATTAAAATACGTATCTGCATAAAATATTAAGCAAACATTATTTTTTTTATATTAAAATACATACATATAGATATTTATATATACTCTTGAAGAAAATATAATAATATATATATATCATAATATGCAGAACAGAAAAGTCTTTTACCCTTAATAATAATAATAATAGTATTTTTATGGAAATTTATTGTTTAAATATTTTAGCCTTATACATAATATCTGTGATGCCTCGATTTATGTTTGCCAAACAATAACCTAGACGTTTAAAAAATTATAAATATGTAATTTTAAAATATAGATACATACATGGCAAAAACAATTTAATGAAATACATATAAAAAATATATTAACTATATTGAAATTATGTAAATCTAATGTAAATAAAGAACAACAGTCACCATTTATATATATATATGTATATAATATTTTATATTAAAATTAAATTATTGTACCTACTTATTTAATTATATACATTATCCATTAAGTGATGAAAATATTATCGTTTATGGACTATATTTTTAAATAATCCATTTTATAATTTACTATATAATTGTCTGCATAATTTACATTATGCGTAGACACAAGACATCTTACGATGAACATTGAACATATAGGTGTCATAAACAAATCTCCTAAACGTAAAATTTCAACTGAATTCAATAGATTTTTTCGTTTTTAATATTGGTATTTGTACATTTTAGAAAATTTAAATATTGAACAAAGTTCGTTGTTTAATCGTAAAGTAACAAAATTCTTTAAGACTTAAATGTAAAACATTTGTGAAATATAAAGCATTACACAACTACAGTTAGAATATACTGAGATATATATATATATATATATATATAATGGAGTTTGTGATAAGTAAAAGATTTATTTAAAAAAATATATATATATAATATGATGTTTAAACTTTAAAAATAAAAAATTTCATAAAATAAAATTTACATTTTTTTCAGATTTTTAAACTATCAATTCATCTCAAATGGTTTTAAATTATTTTAAATATTCTAACACGTCCTGTGCACTGTACTCCATGGGTTAATGAGATAAATTTCTCATATATAATATGCAAATTTTGTAGTGTACTACTAGGACTATTTCTTTGTAAGACATAATATTGATGCTTATTATTGTTTTAATGGTCCATAATATATATATATAATTAAAATATCAATAATTTATTTTTAAATTAAATATTTCATTTTATAGCTCAAAAAATGTAATTGAATACAAACAAATATATAAATAAACAAATAAAATTTAATTTTTAAGTATTTATTTATTTAAGAACGATTACAACGATTGAACTACCATGAGACACTCTATGTACAAAAATATAGGTACCTTTAAATAATTTTACGATAAAAATGTTTATATGAAAAATGGCTTTATTTTCAAGAGATTGGCAAAATGTCGATTAATTCATTAGAGTTAAATAAACGTACACTTAAGTTGGTATTTATTTTACATATTTACAGGCGTTTTATAAAAAAGTATTATTTACGTTTTAGGCGAAGAAATAAATACATACAATTATTTCAAAACGTCGGGATTACAGATTAAAGAACTAAAAAAAAAGGAAGACAGTGATAAAACTCATATTTTTGTTTTAATTCTTTAAATTTGAATAAAAAAAATTACTATCGTATAATTTCTCTATCCAATTGCATCAGTAAGTTTTAAAAGTCGTGTTCTATAACAAATATCACGTTCGCCGATTTTTCGACAACTAGACGGATAAATTACAAATTGTAAATAAAACAACGTTTTAATTTGCATATATTTTATAAATTAATTTTAAGAATACAAATGTGAAATGAATAAACAATTAGTGAAGTCTTTAGATTAATATAAAACTAGTTCTATACGATTTGACATTCATGGGCTCGAGTCCGTTATTCCATTTGATTTCTATTCAGTTTTTGATACGTAACAGTGTGACTATGGTCACTACTATTGATAAGACTGCGAATTGTAAAATTGACTTTTAAAACGAATTATAGTTTGCAAATAAAATAATAAGAACTATATATTTATACGTAGAAAAAAAATATTAAAATAAACATTAAAATTTCTAAAACAAAAAAAAAAATAAAATAAAATTATTATTAAGTCTAAAACTCTAAACGATTAATAATATTATATTAAGTCATAGGACGGAATACTTCATCATACGTGTTATAACAGCTATTCTTCTTTAGGGTAAGTCCTCTTCTAGGTTTCACAATAGAACAACTAATATGTTCTTGTCTATGGTTGTTTTTTCTTCTGTATGCCCTCTCATATGACCATCGGATATACGGATCCTCCGGGAAAACGTAGCCAGGCACACTTCATAGGATGTTAAATTACTTTTCCGAAAAACACCTTCACGTAGATTTTGCAGGGAAACGACTTATCGCCGGCGTGCATTCTCATGTGTCTCATAAAGCTGTTTCGCAAAAATACTTTCATATAAACTTCGTTGAAATTGTCGGCTTGAGTTTTTACGTGACTGGTATAGGAGCGGCTCTGGAAGAACGTCCTATGACTAACTTTACAGGAAAACGGTCTTTCGCCACTATGTACTTTCATCTCAGATAGTAAATATATTATAATGTAGACGCGTTGTTCTACTATAGTATAAAAATATTAAAATGACAAAAACATATATTATGTAATATTTATTTTCTATGTTAGTTACATTTTCAAAACATTTTGACAATATATCCATGGCAGAGGAGTACAACATTGGGACAACACTGTCGATTCTGTAGTCATTTTTCACAAAAATACTGTGAAAACCTTCAATCACAACATTGAATTACAAAAAAAAAAAAAAAAAGAGAGAAAAGACTTGTCTGGCTTTCCCCCTTTGAGTACGGCCACATTTCTTTCCATGATATCGGGCGATGTAAATACGAAAAAATTGTCTATCTCGTCGTCTGAAATCGAACCGCTACTCCAGAATATCACATGCACGTGTTACCCACTTTGCTTCACTCATAACAGTTCAGTGGAGCAACTACAGTGGTACTAGGGGGTGCTCAAACACCCCAATCTTATTTTAAACACCCTCAAGTTCCATGTCATTCTAACTTCAAATATCAGCTATAATTTTACCAATGTAGTTTTATTTTTTTAAATTTTACTATCAGTTATTTTCTTTCATCATGTTACAGCAGTGATTTACTAATTTAAGTATAATAAATATTGAGAGAGACTTAGCTAATGATATTGTTTCAGACGAAATATTGAACACATTTGCTAATACTGAGATTATGTTTGACTCTTTAAATTTAAAAAAAACATAAGAAAATATTATAAGTAATAAAATTAATTAAATTTTTTTCCAAAAATGGTATTTTAAATATAATGATCATATAATCTAAATATTGGCAATATGTAAATGTTGGTTTGGGGGTGTGGGGGATGGAGCCCCCAATGTCATTATAAGCGATTCATAATAGTAGCACCCCAAGATTTGAACTCTAGTGGCGCCACTGTAACAGTTAATACGAATTTTAGATACATGACCACTTAGATATATTTTGACCATGTTATACATATCTTTTACATTGTTTATCTCTATACATATAAAAGTCAAAAACGTCCAGCCTAGATTATCGATCATAGAAAGCTGACATTTCTAGATAACATTTATTTAATGACAGATGACCGTTTTGAACGGATTTTTAGTAATGCTCTTAACGGGCAAAGTCGAGTAATTCGGTTGGTAATATATTTGTATTTGTATTGTACGTGATAAATATCAATTTCATTTATATTTAATAATCATTTTTGCAGCCTTCTATCATCCTTTATCTAATTAAACAGTCTACACACGTCCATTAAAGTAATATTAAATATTGTTTAAAACATGGATAAAACATCTAATTGGTATATTTAAATGAACTTATTTTCACAATGTTGTTCAAGAAATAATGTCATAATATTTTAAAATAACGTTTTTTTTTTTTTTATATACATATTGTCTAAAATTTTTAGTACACATGTTTTCACATTATTTTTCAAAAAATAATTTCACAATATATCCGAAATACCATTTTAAAATATTGTTTAAAACGTGAATAAAACATTTATTTGAAATATTTAAATATACACGTTTTCACAATGTTGTTCAAAAAATACATTTAGAATGTTATTTAAATAAATTCTGTGATATATTCAAATAATTTCGTTTTAAATATTGCATTGAATATATTTAAATCGCATACCTGAAATATTAATTATTTCCAATATTTGTTTATAAAATATTTTCAATCCGATAACATAATGATTTATTTGGAATACGATAAAGAAGTTTAAAACATATTTTCACAACATTTATATGTTAAAATTAGTATCTGGCATATAACTGATGAAGTATTTGTGGGAAACCATCTATGAAACATTTTCAGATAGCTATCACAGGAATACGGACTTTCTCCAGTGTGATTCCCACGTGATATTTTAAACCCTTGTAGCTTTTGAATGATTTTAAATACCGCACGCAATCAATTTTTCAACTGTGTGCATTCTCATGTGACCTTTTACGTAGGTCTTTTAGGAATACATCTTCAGACAGAATTAACAGGAAATCGATTTTTTCCCATATGATTTCACGTGATTGACCAAATGGTTGTTGTTGTTATGGGTGAACATCTTCGGAAACACTTTATAGGAATACGACTTCTCTGCAGTGTTTGTTTATATATGGTTCAAACATTGAAACTTACAAGGATTCATACCTTTTAACGGGGCCAAACGTATATAGACGTACAGGCAGTACTATGATCCTTCAACTGGCCGGGGCCAGATATCTCTAGCATCATGGAATTAAGTAAAGTAAACATTCATGTTATGAATTATTTAATAATGGATAAAGGTTCAAATAAATGAGAATAAGAAAATTGGTTAAGTTAAGACAGGTTAATTTATTAAGATTAAAAGGTTGAATATGACTAAGGTTGGATACATATGATTTATATAAGTTAAAAATTATTGAACATTTCAATGATGTGTCTATTTTGTATTTAAGTTACATAAAAGGAGGAATCATTATTTAAGTTAAAATCGTTGGGAATATGTGAATATTAATAATGTATAATGGGACGTCGAATAGAGAAAGAATTATATAAACCAAATAACAAAACTACGATTATATACGTTACCCCAATTTATGCTATACATGAAATACAAGTCCCACGATAATTTGCGGTGGTTAAATAGAAATAAATCTTATAATATGATAATTTGAGTTCACAACATTTAAATGATGAAAGAAAACAATATTGAAATGTGTATGTGTGTGTATATATATATATATATATATATATAAAGATCATAGTTCTTTCGTGGAAAACTGCAATACAACTTCCGAAATCGGAGCTTTGGATTTTCCGTTACGGCAGCATCGACCAGGTTAGGTAAAAACGAGTATAAACAATATGATGTAAGTTTTAGTCGAATGGTTTTGATTCTTCGTGAAACTTTCGTTGACGATTATCATTGGGAAAAGATAATTTTGTTTTAAATTATAGGGAACGTTGACTGTGTTAAATTCTGTGACGTTACAAACACTCGAAGGATTTGAAATATACGAATCTAATGTATAAACTATCACCATTGGATTTTATAATGTATCAATACTTATATATTTTGTAATGTATTATTTTTTCTTTCAATAAATATATAAAAAAGACATAAAGGAAATCGCTAGGATAATTATTAATCAATATCCAAATATTAAGTTTATTAATAATAATATTGTATTGAAAAGGCATGACCAGAGAAGATTTTAAAACAGAATATCTGAACGACCTGCGCATCAATATATTATGACGAAGAAAGGCACCGTTTAGTTATATTTGCTCTATTTATAGATAATATGTGACTTATTGGATTGGTATTAAAATCTTTGTCGTTTGGATAAAATCATCAGAATCTTATATAGTCTATATAAGACTCTCACTACTGTATCATATCCTATCGTTCTAATTATTCTTTCTCTCGTTACTATTTTGTAATCTTTTTATATCTGTTTATTATTTTCTCCACCATCAAATAATTCCAATTTTTTCTATATACTTATTGAATCCAGTCTGTAAAATATTTATTAAGGGCCAGAAAAAAATTCATTTTCAATCTGCACATTATTGAAGTGGACTGATACACGGGAAATAGTAGGTACCTATCCGTTGATAAAAAGTTTCACATTCATAATAAGAAAATATCTCGTCTCTCTATATATCTTACAAATACAATTGATTAATTACCAACCATAATATTATTTTTAATAACCACGATGAAGTTGAAAATCCGGAACATAGGGAATTGAGAAAATCTATGAAAGTCCAAACATTCGTGGAAGACATGAATAAGAGAATGAATTGGAAAGAACACGCATGGCTTAAAAAACGTTTGCTACTGAAAATAGTATTAGAAAGATTTCTTCAAGGAAAAAGACCTCCGAGGTGACCGTGATTAAAATGAAAAAATAAGATAAATCAATACATGGAAAAATTAAAGTTAGGGGAAAATCAAAAGGAAATATGAGTAGAATAAGAGAAAACCAGAGGCAAATATGCTAGATGGTATTGAAGACTGATACCACAAAAGATAATATAATATATATAAAACTCACCATAAATAATATAACTTATTCAGTGCATCTACTTATTACATATTTAAAGCACAAAATAAATTATGTACATCTCTGTTAATTACGAATTATATCAATCTCACTGAATTTATTCGTTCAGATAATTGTTGACTGAAAATGAAAAATGTTCAACTAAAACTAATTAACTTTTTAGAAGAGCGATAATTGACATTGATTATTATTATTCATTACTATTATATTTTATTTATTTATTTTTTTGATAAGGTAAATTCAATAATTATAAAGTTACAAACTCGTATTTTTACGAAAATTATTTTATAAAAATAAAATAATTATTACTTAGAATAACATAAAAAATTAATTGTTTTTAAAAACTAAAACTTTTTTTTATGTGTGATTCTGCAGATTATTTTTTTCGAAACCATAAGCGTATGATCACTTGATACAAATAATACATTTTTCAGCATGTTGAACGTTTTTCTTATCTATATTTTGTATATTTATGAAACTATACATTTATGTTCATCGTAAAGCGTGCATTTTATATTTTCAAACAATGTAGATGGTAAGGTGAATTAAATTTATAGTGAAAAAAATATAAGTTGCATATCGTAATAGTGATACAGTATTCAAATATATTCTCAGCTGTATAAAAAGTTAAGGGAATTTAACATTAAATAAAAATAATTTAAGGTCGATATGTTTATTATTATATTACAGTTGTTTGATGATTTGACAATGGAGTATAAAAATAATAAATTAAAATAATAAACAAAAATTCAAAAACAATTTCAAATCTTTTTTTGAATGAAGATGTATTAAATGTAATGAAAAATGATTATACTTAGAACGTATTAATTGCGATCCAGTGTATATTGTTCAGTGTAAATATTGTCTACATCTAATAGGTAATTTGTATTTTGTAGTAGAGCAACAATAGTATTGATCCATACTCGACACAATAACAGTTTGTTTGGTGTTAAAAACGATTATTAAAATTAATGTAGCTAGATTCTGTTACTAATACATAACGAAATATCAGATAGCACACGCATATATTTTATTTGAAAGATAAATAATGATATTCATACCATTAGAATACTGAAAATCATCCTTCATAAAACATCCAAAGTATAACGTTTGCAATTAGCCCAGAAATTAACGTACTGTCGTCGAATTATGGCACCGTGATAATAGCGTTAGTATCATGTTATAAATACGTATATACGAACAACAGTTATGAACGATAATGACACAACCGAAATGTACCTTAGACTAGGAGATGACGGGCTGTTAGGAAAAACGCTAAACAAATGAGACATTTAAGGGTTTAAATTCTCATCGGTCTCTTTTATACATATAAGGAAATTAATTCATTTTTGAGCATTATCCAGAAGGATGGCCTGTAAAATTTAATTAATTTGATATGCCAACCCTGAAATTAGTGTACCTAGTTTACATCGGCGTTAATTTAGATTTTGTTCAAAAATCTATTTCGAAATCACTCGAGTGCAACAATGAACAATCCTATTTCAATAAAAATTACAAAATAAAACCATACACAGAGTGATATAACATACCTCAGAAATAAATTTAATAATATTCAATTAATTTTAAGATAACTCATACCATCCACAAGGATAAAAGCATTTAAGAATAATCTTCTTCTCCTTCGCCTTCTCTCCCAACTATTTGGGGTCGGCCACCCTGGTCCTACACTTCCACTTAACTCTATCTCCCGCATCTTCTTCACTTACTCCCACCTTCCTCATATCACTCGCC
>JAIPRL010007614.1:0-22922 GCA_025469235.1 Pemphigus obesinymphae
AGCGAGAGAGAGAGAGAGCAGAAAAAATAATAATAATAATAATAATAATAATAATAATAATAAGTATTTCGTTTTACCGCGTGCCTATCTCCTATATACGCCGAGACCTGTGGAAGACCGGTGAGAGACTCGGAATAGGTGTTTGAGAAAACACGAGCAAAAGGCACGTTTGCGACAAACGGAGTGGAATGCTTGAAAATCGCCCGGAGAGGCGGCACGGGCGCGGCGGACGATAACCATCTGCGGCGGCGACGACGGTGGAAAAAAATTTCCTACCGCGGCCGTCCTGGTCGGCGGGACACGTCTCGCGCACACGTCTTTGTCGCGTGCACACATGACGAACTATTTATTTATTATTTTATTAAAAATATAACGGCCTTAGGAGCATATACTCGTCATATTTCTAATGGTTTCGAAACACAAGACATTAAAGGACGCCGGAGAAAAACGCGAACGGGCAACTGTTCGAAAACGGTTTATATTATACATACGTACCTACGGCGGTGTGTTGAAAATTTCAAAAAAAAAAAATTCTACCGCTTTTTTAGTCATTTTCCATTCAATTTTGGCATTTTTACGCGTACGCGTGTGTATGTACACCGTTTGGATTACGATTATTTTGTTGTGGCCGGTTTTGAAGAATAATAACAGAAAATCCCGATCCGCGAATGCGCTAAATTTCCGGTTTTCGAACGTATTTAAAAAAACTATAATTCACAAAAAAAAAATCCGCTAATCTTCCATATATTTATGCGTAGAAAGCAAAAACGAAATAACGTCGACAATAATAATATTGTAAATCGTTATGATCGGGAAATAATATCACACTGAGCTTCGCTGAGAATCGTTTTATCCAAATAAATGACATATTCGTATCATCATTGCTTTTGAATTCAATACATCTACCGCTAATATCCTATCCAACGAGCGAAATTTTACCGTCCCAACTGACCGGCTTTTTTCATTATTTATATTGACTTATTTAATGTATAGAAACCGGGAAGATTTGTTTGAAGATTGGTCTCTTCTTTACTTATTTATAATATTATTCTAATTCTAAAATGGTCCGTGATGTAAATATGATTATAATCATTTATATACATTAAACACAATATCATGATATGGACATAACACGATTCTCAAAGTTTAATTACCCCAAATAACCAATATATACCAATAACCGTCAAGTTCGTATACTCTGAAAATTACATGGTTTTAAAATCATCTAAAAAGACGCCATGATTTTTCTCTATTATCGGAAATAATATGGTGTCACTTTTTGCACACGAAACCAATAGTTATTGTCCTTTATATAAGAAAAAATCTTGTTAAAATCTAATCATTCATAATATAATTATATAATTCATAATATAATAAAATATAATAATTATCTTAATAATAATTATTGCATATACAAATAAATATTTAAACAAATATAGTAAATAAAAATAACTCTTAGTTTCGATCCTACAATAGCCATCATCAGATTGCACACAAGAATATTAAAATTAAATATATTAAAATACGAAAATGCATTAATTTTCATATTTTTGGGTTTTATATTTCTATAAATTATACTTATTTTCAAATGGAATTCGTTTAGAATGAAAAATTCAACTAAATTTATTACCTAAATAAAAATAGTAATTTTACAATTTAAAAAATAAAATATTCATATTTGATTTTGATTTTGAATACGTAATTTTAAAGACACTATTTTTTTTAAAATAAAATGTTTATCAATGTATATGATAATTAACTGCAGTGTTATGTAAGTAAAAAAATATGTATTATAAAAAATAATATTTAAAAAAAATCTATTTTCAACACTAAATAGATATTTATTACTGAATTGAAACCAGTATTTCCACTTGAAATTTCAGAAAACGAATATCGTACGATAAATCAAGAAACCTACATATGTAGGTACAACAAGCATTATTTCAAGACAGCTGTAACGCTGGGCGTTTTAAGCAATAAAGTTGCATAAACATAAAATATAAAACCACAAAAATCGATTTTGAATTGATGCAAAGTCGTTAGTCAAACCAATTGGTTTTATAGATGTATAATCTATATAATATATAATCATAACATAAATATTATATAATCTAGGTCAATGCAGAAACCTTCCTACGTCCAATAAAAATCTTGCTATCAGATGTATTATTAATGAAGGGAATTATCGAAACGGTAGAGATTATTTATTTTGATAAAAAAAAATATATAAATATATATATAGAGAGAGAAAGAGAAGTACCTTTATTAAATAAATTTGTCCTCATTAAATAATTACATTTAATAATATATTATATTGATAAAATAATTAAGTTTGTCAAAACTTGTTATATGCATATAAAATGTATTTAAATCTAAAATACATTTTTTTTATTTTGAAATATTTTCATAGTTGATACAATTTTTAACAAGGACAGGAAACTTATTTAAACACAAAAATACACAAAATAAACATAAAATTCAAAAGGTACCGTAAAATGAAACGTATAATATTTTTAAATAACCAAAACAAACATAATTTATAGATTAAAATGTAAATTATTAGGCATTTTTTTGTAAAATATGAGTGAACTGTTTATTATTAAATTGAAAATTATAAATTGTCAATAAGCATTTTTAAAAACTTTAAACAAAAATAACATTTTTAAATGTAAGATTTACGAATACGATTAATTGATGATCACTGCGGGATACTTTACAGTTTACATAATATTATATTTATAATTAAAAAACCAAAACCAAAAAATTAAAAATGATTTTTCATTCATCATTTTTAGATTAAATAGTTATTAATTGAATAATAAATTTAATTTTGTTTACGATTTTCGTTTAATCAAGTTCTTGAAATCTTTTATCACGTTGAAAACATTTATAAGCTTTATTAATTTGCAAAAATTACGAATACCTATTTTAAATCGTTTCGATAAAAGAATTCTGAACGAAACTTCCGTGTAATATACATAATGATTATATTAGTCAAAACAATTTTTGAAACAAATTAAAATCTGTATATGATATTCGTAATAGCAATAATGTACCTACACTGTGAAAATATAAAATTTTTAAAACCGTTTTTTTTTTTTTTTGGTACATACAAGGAAATAACCCATTATTTTTGCGATTTTTAGGTAATTATTCCTTACTTCATATTTACCAACTACATAAAATTTTCTACTGGTATATACTACTGGTTCTACTACATATATGTACCGATAATTGGATCAAGTTTTCTGGTTGAGAAGTTGCTCACAGAAAAAATAAATAAACACTATTTCAATACTACTATATATATATATATCCCAGAATTTAAAATGATAGTGTAGCAATTTACCCCCGGGAACGTAACTATAATTTACCACCACTTCGTGACAAGTCGTTATACACTTTGAGCGGGTAACAATAATGGTTTATTTTTACATTAGGCGTTAAAAATGGTTTTTATTTATTTTTTACTAGCTGTTGAAGTTGGCCTATGAAATCGTGTATAGTAAAGAATCGGAAAACGAAAAACGAAAAAATTAATAAAAAATAAAAACTCTCTCGCCTTAAAAATAATATAGGTACAAGTATTATTCTAAAACGGTATAACAGTGACGCTATATGATTGCTATATATACATCGATCGATTAGAAAGGCGTTTAATTTGCACTGTGCGTGTATTTGAATTCGTTTTAAAATGAAATTTTTTTATTTAAGAGGACGTTACACTCGCATTTGTTGTCACTGTCTGTCTAACAGATAATGTAGCAAAATCACACTACGCAGAATTGAAATTTTGGCGTTTAGGTTAAATTTAGAGTATAAACACCTATTATCGAATTTAAAGCGAGGAATGTTTTCGAGTGAACCTCATGGGAATTTCGTAAAAATATCTTCTGGCGAAAAAGTTAAAGCCATTTAAAAATATCAAAAACCGAAAATGCCGTAACTTTTTTTTTGTGAATAACATTTTACAAAAAGCCCACGAGGTTCGCGCGAAATTATTCTTCTCGTTGAATTTGATAATAGGTGTTTAAGCTCCAGATCTAACCGAAACGCCATAATTTCAATTTCGCGTTGTACGATTTTGCTACATTGCCAATTAGACGGACGGAGACGGAAAACGCGGGTAATACATAGGCACAGCCATCCTCTTTAAGCGACGGTTTTACAAAAGTCTATAGAAACGGACCGTTGTTTGTGGTGTAAGTGTATAGGGTATTTTTCGAAACACATATATATAATAATGAAAACGGCCAAACATTATGATAATGTACGTGGCATATTAATGTATTATATACTAATTACGACGCGTCGTGAACACCATGCGCAGCGATATAGGTAGTATGTATGAGAAACCAATAAGCTATAAATTACGGCCGGTCAGCGTATACGTACGGTATATACTATCTATATAAGGATAATATTCTTTCTTTCTTTCGGTTTTTTTTTTTTTTTTTTTTCCAAGACGAATCTCCGGCTAAACGCAGATTAACGGTACGGAAAATGGGAGGAGGAAATCGAAAAATAAAAAAATACGTTACGAAGTTCATTAGGGTTAACAGAGCAAAACGTTTTTATGCGTTATGAGCCGATTGTCATGATTAGGAGAATCGATCACGACAACACGTTCTCTCGTCGTCGTATACGCATTATACGTGTATTTTTTTTCCGATTTTTTTTTTTTTTTTTTTTTTTTTGTTTTTTAACATGTATTGTGGGAGGATCCACTGACCGTTGCACGGAACCAGCTCTTCACGCTGCAGGAATCCAATCGATAATTATTGTATATTATTATTATTTTTTTTTTTTCGTTTCGGCCAAAACCCAATAATATAATGACCTCACGCATTACCGTGTGCCAAATGGTTTTTTTTTTTTTTTTTTTTTTTTTTTTATAATTTCGAACCATAACAAAAAAATAAGTGCAACAATAAGTAGCTCGTGTACCTTTCGTTGGAAACCGTTTTTAAACTTGGATTTTTTCGTACACCACGCAGTTTTAGTCTTGAAAGTTCCATCGATTTTCTACAAATTACATCCAGACAAATAATTCAAGCTAAATATTTACTCAGTATAACTATAGGTTGACTGTCAATTAAAGATTTGCACGTGAAAATATACCCGAGTTGATTGATAATATATGTGTACCTATAGTGTTCGCATTTTGGTATATATACCTAAAATGAAAAGACTTGAATTTATAACTGGTTAATTAGTTTAAAATGGTACCTGTATCAATAAAATATTAATTAAATTATATTTTGACCATACGTTTTCCCATATTTCCTTGAATTTTACTAATAAATTAAACATTTTTCGAAAATTCCCGGTATACTTCAGAAACGTCCGAGTAACCCTGATTAACAATAATTATATATATATATATATATATAAATAAATACATTTTGTTTTATATTTAGGGTGAATATTCATTTTAAACAATGTATATTTCATTATCGTTTATTATTATATATAATATACTTATTAATTATTTAATATAAACCATTCATTTGTGAATAATACAAAACTACGCAGTTTGTATACAAAGAGAGTTAAGATGATGTCTAAAATCCGATTTTAATGGGGTTTTACTTATACAGGCAGTTTCCAAGACATTTTAAAATAAATGTGAAATTAGCCATTTAAACGTACAAAATATACATTAAACATAATAAAAATATTTTATAGGTCATCCTGTGTCAGTTTCATTTTAAATTGTCGTAGAATCACGATATTTGTGTAAAAATATTTTAAAATATATAAAAACTGCCCTTCGATCTACGTCTATAACACTTTCAATAATGAAAGGCGTATAATTGTTTGATAAGAAATTTATTTTCCTCGAAGAGATTTTTTGATTACTTTAATATACAATTCAACACAATGTTTCAAAAAAATCTTCTCATTACTTTTTCTTTACTCATGTTATAATAATATAATAATCCAAAAACGAACTCTTTGAGTAAAACAGTAAGGTTCATGATCTTTTTTTTACTGTCAAAAGTAAAAACTATATAAGTATTGTGCACAAAAGAGCCAAACATTTTACATGAAAAAATACACGTCCACTTAAAATATCATACGGCAAATATAGCGTATGAAAGATAATGTTTTCGGTGTTGTCATTGAGTTACGTCGGAAATATACGAATAAAATTCCGTGACACTAAGATAGATACAAAAATAGACATGTCCATGTCCAGCTGATTCAATTGAACCTGTAAAATTTAGAGGTGGGTAGGCCAGTTGCAGGCCCATCGCTCGGGGACGCATGACTTCGTCGCTGAAGGGCGGCAAAAATTCGCTTTATTTGCAAAATTAATGAATATCGACAACGGACAACGATCACCGTATTTTGTAATATAGTTAGAAAAAAAATTGATCACCCTTTTTTTTTTTTTTCCTTATTTATATTTTTAATGAAGTGTTTTAGGTTAGGCTAGAAAAACAATTTATGCAATTTTTGAGGGTGGCTTTAAATTTTTTGAATTTTTTAAGTGAATTTTTAGGAAATTTATTTTGTGGGGTGGGTGTATTATTTTGGATAGTTAAACCAGTTGAAAAAATTTACTTCAGCGCCACTGGTTTCAGGTTCGGTTCGATCTGAAATATCAACAATTATCATTTATCAGTAAATAGCAGTAGCGGCTCGTGTTAAGGAACATATGTGCACGCACACCACCTAAAATTTCAGTAAATTACCGTGTTTTTATATATACAATTATTATTTATCTATCGCGATTTTAGTAACTGTGGTGTCCATGAATATTATTAATGTACATATATCGGTAGTCTCGGCCACTATCGAGACACTACCGCAGCGCTGTTCGTTGCGCACACTTGAAAAATACATGTTCGATGCGCTGTTTGCTCATGCGCAATTCTCTCTCCGGGGATAAATACACCGTATAAATTATATAGCATGCCGCACAAACCTAGTGTGAACCACTAACTATGTATATCTAACTATTATACGTGGTCGTATGTCGTAACGACATTTATCGTTTGGTGCAGTTATTATCTACCCATTTTCAGATTTTATCAGGATATCACTTATCTAGGTTATATAGGCATAAGGTAAATTGAATTATGTTTTATATGAATGTCGGTATGTTTTTAATGAAATCAATGACATCACGTTCGTTATTACAGTAATACAGTACGTCAGTACCTACCTATTATACCGACATTTTAGAAAAAAAAAAACCCAATATAATATTGTTAATATATTATCTGTTATTAACCCGTAGTATTTTTTGGTTGTGCGTCACCAGATATTTCACACATGAGTTGTTGCTACTGGTAAATAGTAATAGTATTAGTATATGTAGAGGAAATAATATGTTGAGGTGTAAAAACGTTAAATTTGAGTTAAATATACGTGTGAAATACTGCCATAAATGAAATGGAAATACATTTTATTCATTGTTTTTTTCAACCAACTATCGGTTTGTTACATATGGTAATATAATTGCAAAATTTTATCGTTTTCCGCTCGAACCAAGAAAATTTAACGATTATTAACTTTCCAACGTGATTATAAACTGGTCGTAAAATACGCGCAATGCTATGTATACAATCGTTTCATACTTATACAGCACAAAGTTTATAGGAATTTTGTGTAATATTATAATTTTACTAAGAAACCCAAACAAAAGACTATTCAAAAGTACATATAATAATATCCTTTAAGAGGACGCCACCCACACATTAGTTGTCTCTGTCTTACATGCATCTAACATAGCAAATTTACATACTGAATTATTACTACAATTTATTTATAATTAATATACTTGTAAGTGTAAGTTTATACCTATTATCAAACTTTTAGAGAACATAAACTGCGCTCTAGCGTGGAGTTATTTTTAAACAAGTTATAAGTAGTTAAATAACTAATTGTTTTGAATGCATATGACTAGTTTTAAAAAAAATTCCAGGCTAAAGCATAGTTTATGTTCTCCTCTACAAATTTTATGATAGTTAAATTTACTCTAATATTAATTGGTAATTACAAATAAACTGTAGTAAGAATGCGAAACGTATATTTGCTATGTTATGCATATATAAGATAGAGACAACAAAAGTGTGGGTAGCGTCCTCTTAATATGTATCTGTAGTCTAAAATATAACTATGTCTATATATATGAACGTGTTTTTTTATTTATTTTTGCTGTAAATTTTGCAACAAATCTTAATTCCGGTGATTGGATTCGAACCTCCGACCATCACTTATTTAACAATTTTTGAACTCATGCTTAACCGATCGAGCTATACTCCAATGATACAAACGTAGGCAGAATTTTAGGTATATATAAATGCTATAAATGGTATACGATTACAGGCACGGTAGTGGTGGAGAAATTTTTTGAATCACCGCAGCGCATTCAATAGTGGTCAGAATGAGCTCAGACCAGTAGCAAAATGTGTTGTATACTAAGGTATATATAACATACTAAAAGTCTCTTTTTTGGGTAGTTCAAAATTGAATTTTGGATTGCCCATAATTCATGGGGAAGTAAACCTAGCACCTCAAGGTTTTGTCTACCCTCCCTTTTGCTTAAAATTCCTGTAAAAAGGTGCCCATTAGGGGGTCAGGGAAAGGACATAGCCCAAAGAGAATACCAAAAAAATTACTTTTAGTATGTTATATACTGGAGTGTCTAACATATTTTAACATTACACAGAGTACAATTTTACTACTATCAAATTCATAATAACGATTCAAAAATTTCCTCTCCTTCGCCGTGAAGCCCTAGCCGAGAAATGTACCTATCTTTTCGTGGTTTTAGATAACCCTTCCCTTTTTTTTAAACTCAATATCTATAGGTGGATAAGTACCTATTCGCCTGTAGGTCTCCCGTTATATAAATGCATATATATACGGATTATTCGTATGAACTAAAGGAACCGTAATCATTTCATACATATTTAAGGCATACGTTGCTGTGTAAAACGACCCACGGAAGGATATATATATATATATAAACATATCTCTGTACGCGATAAAATATTCAGTACCTATAGGTATACGCACTAAATTGAATATTCCGAAATTCCATTCAAATGCCTTTCCCGTTCTCTCTTGTAGATAATTCGATATGTGCAACGAAAAGGGCAATAACATAAAAAAACAAAAAACAAAAAACCAAAATTGAGTTATCGCTATATTCCGGTGGAGAATCGCGTTTTCTCTATCTCCCGCGTGAACAACAGTAACAAAAGTTGGACCCGTTTAAAATTACTTAATAACTTTTAAAATCCCCCGAAAAAATAATTACGTCTTGAGGAAATTTTTTTTTTTTTACAGAGAAAATTATATATTTGGGAAAGTTACCTGGGAGTAATTTTTATGACTTATAGCTTACAGGAAAACAATACTAATATTTTCGTGGTTAATTTTTTATTAGTTTTAAAATAGAATATTGATAAATGATATCATACAAAGGCGCCCATGTTACATTTACACGACGAACAATAGGCGTGCAGATACACCTACACAATATTGTTATTATAATATATCGATTTACTTTTCTCCGAGTACATATTATTTATGCGTCGTATGATATGCGTGTCTCTATACGAACTGCAATGTACACATCAAAATATATAGCTCCGACCTCTTGGGGCAACGCGTAGAATACATTTTCGAGAGATGGCCGTCAGTGATAACGTTCAACGGAGTCATGACCCGGTTAAGGTATTATGGGGATAGATAGTATTTGAGAAAAGCCCCCGGGAGGAGGCCTGTAAATGCACGTGTGTCATATTAGAGAGATAGGGGGGGGGGCGCGAAAAGTTTCGGCACGGATAATTCAACAATACTACGTCGATTACATCATATGGCAAGCAGATAGATAGTGAGAGAGAGAGAGACGGAACGACGAGATGACGACAGACGTAGAAAAAGAGAACTGTTGGCGAAGACGCATATTATGTATATCGGCCTTGTTAATCAAACACCGTGTGTCAGTCGATTATACTTTTCGTGCAAATCAATTTACACAGTCTTGTCATTGAACCGGCAATGGAGGGAAAAATAAACCCAATGCCTCGAGAGAGAGCCGATAAATTATTTTCTCTCCTTTGCACGCGTCATCTACAGTAACTATATAGGTAATATTACAATGGACGGCTTATTGAAACACTCAGGCAACATGTGACGACGTGATGCAAAACGTGGCATTGAGGAAAGAAAACCGACCATAATATTATCGTTAATTCCTTAAATATTCTCATCATTATCCATGCATATGTGTATATATGTGTGTGGTATCGTTACATTTTACACAACAAACCAGAAGTAATTACAATACACGCGTCTTGGATGAAACAAAACCAAAATTAATTTTTTCTTTCATAATATCCCTTTTAATGCTTGTTAGATGTCGTATGAACGAGTTAGGTTCAAATTGCAGTACAGAGATAATAGGTCTATGACCTGCACCAGACGAATTTGGCGAGATAACACCCGCACTCACCCGTAACATTTCGATCGGTTTACAGCGGTATACGATCAAACGAAATCAACCATAATAATATTTAATTTGTTAATCTTTCAATTTTAATTTTATTAAGTTTAACTATTTATAGTATTACTCTTGTACGACTAAAGTACTTATAGGTAATTTAACGAAATCGTACTTCTATAGATTTTGAAACTATACAAGAAAAAAACATTAGATAAATAAATTGTCCATTGTTTAAACAATCTGTCCAAAGTGTACGTAAAAATTTCCGGTTTTGGTGCATCACAACATCCGAGGAGTACATATTAAAAACAAATTATTATAATACGTTATCCCGACGATGGCGACGAAGCATATAACTAACGTTTTTTTTTCTTCTTTCATTTTTCGACGTCCCGTTAATTCGCAGACCCGAAGAATTCGTATATCGTGTACCTATCATCGATTTATATAATTAAAACGGAACGGACTAACGTTGTGGGAACTATGAACGAAACACGACTTCGTAGCGGACGGCGCGTCACCGCTCACAACCGCAACGTTATCGGTCCTGCAGGACCGGGACATTTATATTATGCGCTTAAAATCGTTTAAACATGTGTACCGAAAAATATAATTAATTCATTCATTTATTTTACATTTAAATCGTAAATAATTATCATAAGATAAATGAGCTATTTATAAACTATAAATCAATTTATCGTAAGTACCTACTAACGTATTTTGTCTTCTACTTGTAATCATTTCAAATCAAATTCGGTTTAAGAATTAATTTTATAAATACTTTTGTTTTTACAAAAACACGAATGTCACCGAATTTGATCGAAATATCAATTTACGCGTAAATTTTTTTTAAAAATAGATTACATTTGAAATCTAGGCACAGACAATCATTGTGAAATCAATTTTTACATCGAGTACAATCTGGGATAGAAGATATTTTAAATGATTTCAAATATCTTCTATTCCGAGAATTATGAATAGTAATATCCTAATATAAACGATACCGATTTATGGTATATATATATATATATATAATAGGTAAGAACCACGTGTGTTATAAACGTCTAGGAGATAGGATGAAATCTGTTATTAATTAGAATTTTTTGACAACCGTGAGATAATAATAATCGAACGTATAATCGTGGCCATTGTCCAGAAACACGTACTAAATCGCCGAAAAAAATTTGTGTAATACGAAATGTTAAGTGTTTAGTACGAAATTAGCTGCCAAGCGTGTTATCTATATACTATATCGTTGATGAGAAAAATATAAAAATAAACAAAACGGGTTGAAAGTGTAGTACAAAAATCAGAACATTTCAGGGGCCGTGTACAACTACTGTTTTTTTGAATATCCTAAAGATTATATGATTGTGTCACGTTTCAAAAAAAAAATTTTAATTACACTCGTAATATTCACCACCGTTCACAAAAATCATCACTATACGTACGTATATTATATAATTTTTTCAATTATATCAATTTTACAGCTTCTACGTGTCGCAAAATATACTTTATGACATTTGGTGTAATATTGTATATAACACTATATTTTACTGCAGTGTGATAATCGGGTCTATATTACGATCCTGCGCGTACGTACAATGCCGGTTACAACACGGCGAGTAAATATTGGAAGAAAAAAAAAACGAGAAAAAAAAAATGGACGCGGAAAGTAACGAAACGAACCGCGGCTGATAATCGTGACGCGTGGCACAGGAGTCTCTCGGAGTCCTTTTTCCACGCGATACAATCCCGACGCCCAGTTTTCGTTTCTATTCTCATCCTTATATCCTTATTGTTTTCGTTATTATTCCAAATCGTATATGTGCAACGGCGACCACGTGAAAGTGTGTACTCCTCTGTCTGTTATACGTATACCTATTATTATTATTATTATTATTATTATTATTACTGTTATTACTGTTATTACTGTTATTATTATTATTATTATTATTATTATTATTATTATTATTATTATTATGGTTGTCGAACAACACTCGCGAGACCCCGGAGTCCTGGGCTGGAGAAAGAGACGGACGGAAATATTATTAGAGAAAGAGAGACGACGACGGTGACGTGTGCGCCAAGGGAAATACCGGTCATCTCGTTAGCCCCACCGCCGCACGAATTCCGGACACAAGTTCACTGCCGACAACGATCCCGCGCGCGTCCGTACAAACGAGATACGATCGACCGTCGTCTCACTCGGGCTGTCCGCGAGATAATTACCTAGGTATCCATATAACTCGAGCCTCCGCAACGCACCCGATAATATTATACCGCTCTCCGGGTAGCCCCGCCGTCACATTTCTTAACCATTTTTATACCATTTAACGTTCGTCCTATAATGATAAACCACCACCGCACACACAAATGCGTTTAATACCATTATTCGTATGTACACGCCAATCGTCTGCACGTATAACGCAAAAAGCGTTCATCATAACTGCCAACCAAAGTCCCGCACCAAAATCCGATTCCGATATTTTCTTTCACCGCTCCGGTCCGACAGGATCACACGATTGATACGTACGAGCAGTCGCTCTATACCTATATTTTAAATTATCGATAGAATATCGTTTTAAACGCCGTCTTTTGACATGATAGTCGGTATAAAAATATCGATTGAAATCGGAAAATTTCTCCATTTTTCTAAAACATCATGATCATCTACTCCTGTATAGAAATTCTTCCTTTTCCAACGTGTTTTTACAAGATTTTCTGCATCAGAAACGATGTGGCCAAAGAGGATCAAAAGTTTCAAAACCAAATGCCTAAATTCCAATCAAGTTAGTTCCACTCTCAACCTGCACACTAATCGTATAACACACTAATTGTATAACCACTTCGTGTATAACACACTCATTTTCTGGGTGTATAACGCAGAAAGCTTCAACATAACTGCGAACAAAGTCCTGTACATACCCAGACTCCGATATTTTCTTTCGCCACTTCGGTCCGAATTCCATACTGCGAGGTTTTTTCGACTTCTAAACAGTCATATTATGACTGACGTCAAGATTTGATGATGCGTACAGGCCAGGGGCGTCTTCGGGGGAGTCGCTCTATACCTATATTTTAAATTATCGATACAATATCATTTTAAACGCCGTCTTTTGGCAGGATAGTTATAGTCGGTATAAAAATCTCGATTGAAATCGGAAAATTTCTCCATTTTTCTAAAACATCATGATCATCTACTCCTGTATAGAAATTCGTCCTTTTCCAACGCGTTTTTACAAGATTTCATAGTTTTGCTTCGCTCTTTTATGAATGCACGTACATCCGCAACAATGTGACCAAAGAGGATCAACATTTTCAAAACCAAACACCTAAATTTCAATCAAGTTGTCCACTCTCAACCTGTAAGACCGTCACTATTTGAAACATTCTCGGCTAACTGTACGTTCTTCTGATTTTGAATCTTTTAAATTTATTTGATTGACAACGGTAAAATGCCTAGGACGCCCAAGCCCTGTGCAACTTATCACTATAAAAATGGCAGATATTATTTTTTTTTTTTAATTACTTAAGGCACAATTATCGTTAATATAAATCGAAATAGTGTAGTATAGTTAAATATAAAATCCAATCAGTAGGTAGTAGAAGCACTTCGATCGTCAGATAAGATACTTGTAGTAAAAGTATTAAATTTGAAAGCAATATGATAAATCATTTCTTTCGATAAAACGATTCGAGCTTGGTATGATTTTTAAGACGTCAATATACATAGTGCTTAAATATTTGGTGTAAATTTCAAGTTTCTGACATTTCAATTTTCTAATATTTCCGTTATAAAAGGTTTTTCGTTATGCTTTTTTAAACTACTTACAAAATCAAAAAATTACCTCTATAGTACCAACTAGAACGAATTTCTTATCGAAAACTCCTATACCGGAAAACTCTTACGTAAATCCTTCTGACTGAAAAAGTGTATACACATATGAAAAATTAAAATAAAAAAATACATTGTAAAACTAATGAATTCCTCGCTGCGCCCAGAATGTAAAATGTCAGACATTATTTTTAGAGTAATCGCTTTTGAAAAGTGTAATGATTTGAACGATTAAACTAAGATTAAAATAAAAATTTCTTAATATACGTTTTTATATGGTGATCGTACATAACGTTATTGCACGTATCGTTCATATCAAAACTGATTACCTTAGAAATATTTTTATTATTTTATATTTGTTCCTAGACATTTTTACCGAATGGCGAATACCAAGTTAACACCCATACGCTGCGCACTTCACATTGATCAAACAATAAGATTTACACGTTTTTTTTTTCTTCCGTTAAATATACTCGATTTATAAATAAATATTAAAAACCGGACAGTTTATACACGACAAATCTCATTACACCGACCTCTATATCCTGTCGTGTCCTACCTGCGGCCAACGATCCCGCTTGAATGCTTATCGTACTGCAGGTGTCGATTCCCATAATATTGCAAAAACCGCCCCGAGTCCTTCGAATATGAATGAAAATCGTTTGCGAACATTACCGAGACAACGCATGGGCCATAAAGATGAGATATATGAATGATAATGATACATTCGCCTCCGGCAATACGACGCTATTGACCTTATAAAAGCAAATATTACACATTTATCAATTATTTTATATTCACCGACGCAGAAGTTCTCTAATTGTTTTGATCAAAATTTATGTATCAAACAATGAAACGTGTTTACATAAAAACCAAATTAATAAACGATAATTTGATTTGAAACCGTGAGATTATCTTAAAATTTGTTTAAACCTTCCATCTAGTCCGTTGTATCAAGTAATCACATATCCATAATGATCTAAGAATGTAAAAATCTAATTAAAGTTTACAAAGAAACAGAAAAGATTTTTAAAAAGTATTTTTTCTTTATCATTCTATTAATATTATTAATATGCACAATTTAAGCTAAAAATAAGATTAAAATCGATCAATTAATAAAGAAAAAACTTGAAATTATACAGTTTTATAACGTTTAATATAAGTATTGCGGATTTAAACCTAAGAACGTTCTTTCTAACTAATAAAAATAATCGTTTATATAAGAATTATATATAAATTAAGTAAGAAAGTATATTAAAATTATTCAATATTATATTTTTCTGTAAACTATTGCAGTGGTATTGACATAATTGTAATATAGATATTAACTAAATGTACAATTTTTAACTTAATGCACTGCGCCTTCCTATTAAAGCATACAGATAAGATGTGATAAGCAGAAAAAGTTATTGAGGAAGTCAAACTTTCATATTATCGTTTAATCGATGAATATTCTGTTTTTTAAAACATAAATATATAATTATATTATATACATTATACAATATACAAGTATTATCACTGGTGTTATCATTACATTTTAAACAAAAATACAATACATGAGTCATTTTCACAAATCAATGGTAGAAAGAAGTTGAAAATGCATTTTTCCCCCTATAATACAGTCCATCTCTTTTACTTATCAGATTATTTCTGAGGAGTTTGAACTCGAAGTGTAGGCTATTTGGAATTTAGTACTCTATGGTTGACATCACAATAAATAGATTGTATACTATTCTCAATTCTTTTATGTTAATAAGTTTATCTATTTTATATAAATATTGTTTTTTTTTCTTTAAAATGTAAAATATAATATTTAATATATGAAATAATAATAAATTACATAAATATCATAGGTAAGTACCAAATTTTTAAGATTTATTTTTATTGGTTAAAGTCTAAAGAGATATAAAATAAAGGAACATTAAGAATATTAAAGGCTAGGTAAAAGATTATTTTAATTTTTAATTTAATTCAAATTTATACAGCGTTTCTTTTTTTTAATTCGTGTAATATAATGTATTATCCATAAAATATTTACAATAGTAGTGTATATGAAAAAAAAAACATTAAACGATCAAAAATCAAATATTATACCTATCGATAATAATATATAATATATATATCGAAAAAACAAAATCGTATGTGAACTTAATACGAACACATTTTACGGAATAAAATTCTATCAAACAGCATATTATAATTATGTTTCATTATATATCTTCATTTTTTCCATACATATGTATTAAAATAAAAAGCCCATTGTATAACACATAATGTTCAATGGCTTTAACACGATAAATCATTTCCCATAGTTACTTCAATAAAATAATTTTATATTTTTCAATTTGTTTAAAAAATAAACATCAATTCTATTAATCGTTAAATATTTAATTCTGACTACCAAAAAAAAAAGTACCACCGTGTTCCCAATACTCAATCCTCGGTCTCGATGTATTAAAACAAGTTTGTACGGCCAAAAGCAAATACAACAAAAGCCGCATTATCTGATATATTATGTAGGATAATTTAATGTTTAGTACACATGAAAAAAAAAAAAAAGATAGATACCGAGATGAGACGGGAGAAAAAACATCATTAAGTGTAATTGGACGATGGACAATATAAATTCTTATATACAGAATAACCCCAACGGATAGATTATAACACGTTGATAACAGAATATCATGTCTACTTAGAATATTTATTTATCATTTTTCAATTTATATATATATATATTATATGTATACAACGACGATTCTTATCGAAAATTAAAATGCGTCTTTTTTTTACATCGAGTTTATAATTAATAATATATAATATAATAAGTTCTCATTCGATATATAGTATTATACTCGAAGATTAATAAAATTAAAAATAACACAACTCGATTAAAATAATATTGACCCGGCTCGTTTATTTATAAGATATAAATATATATAATATAAATACAAATATCTACAAGTATATACCTACTTCTATATATATATATAGATAGATAATTAATTGGTACACAACTAAATAATAAATATAAATCAATTTTAACTTTTGATACCAAACGGTTATAAACTTTATATGTCTACATAATAAATAAAGAGTTTTAAATGCCCTTTTATGGATTTTTGGAGACATATTTGTTACATGATATGTTTTACAGTAACGATATAATTTATCATCAAGTCTAGAAGCTACTATAGTGTAATTTGATCAACAATCAGAGGGAATTTATAAAAACACGATTTTCACTGTTCCGGTAGTATTACATAAAAAAAATAATAATAATAATAAAAAGAAGAAAAATCCTAAGGACGTTTGAAGCACTGCAAGCGGTCAATTTCAAAAGCATTTTAGTGTCATGTCAGTAATACCGGTCGTTAAAGCAAATTTTAAATCGATTATTTATTAGATTATTTTAGTTCTTCGTGTGTCCCCCCCCCCCCGGAATTTCGCTATGCCAAAATATTTAGAGGTCTGACGGTTAAAATATTGTGTTGGAATTTGTCACCAAAATGACGATAAATAAAAAATATAATAAAATAAATAAAACTAGCCACTAACTTAATGGTTTTAAAACGATTTTACAGAGGCATTTTGGACAATAGCATTTTAAACATGTTGGGCCGTACATATAAGTTTGTTTTATGATCATTGTATGTGCGATAATATACGATTTAATATTTATATTCTAATAATAAATATTTATTTTGAAATTTACGTATTATTGTATACATAATATTTATGTTTTATGTATCATATTTAATAATCGATGTTTCCTACCGTACTTTATACTTTATACCGTAATTTTAAATGACAATTTCATTTAAATTGTATTTTTCACTGCATTAAATAAAATCTTATTATTTAAATTCTAAAAAAAATATGTAATACAAACTAAATTTGAAAGAGTTTAATATATACATTAAACTCTTTAAAACGTATACGTACTAGGTACATAATAAATCTGAAGTAATTCATAGAAACTGGAATGTAATATCTATTTGGTATAATTTTGATGTATAATCTATATACCTACATTTAAATCAAAAATTTACCAAGTTAAAGCAGTTTCAAATTTAAAAAAAAAAAATGACTGACCATGTCAACACCGCGGTAGTCTAGTGTTTTTACTGTTGTAAAACAAAAAAATATACCTATTAAAGGAATTGATAAAATTCCTTTAAAAGTTCGACCGCCAAATTCTGACTTCATAATTATTTTTTTTATGAAAAGAAAAATTTTCTGTTAAGTAATATAGTTATACCTACTATGAATTAAATGATTCAAAATTGAAAATTGCTATTAGTAGCTATTAATATGTATACAAACGTTTTCGGTGAAAATTTAAAGTTTATAGATCCATTATTTTTCCAAAATTCATACCGAAATGTCAAAAAAATTAAATGGGTATTCAAAAAAAATTTAAAAGGCTATTCAAAATTTTTGTACTTACTGATTTAAAAAAAAATCAGTAATGGCCGACCCCAAATAGTTGGGAGAGAAGGCGAAGGAGAAGAAGACTGATTTAAAAAAAAATTTTGTATGTAGCTAGAATGGCATATTTTTAACACTGTATTAAATTTTCAGGTTTTAAAAACTAAAATTAAGCCTATAATGAATTAAATATCTCAAATTTGCATATTGCTATAAATAGCTTAAAATTGGGTAAAAATTTTCGAAAATTTTTTTTTTAATATTTTACATATATATATGTTTATGATGAAAATCATGCCAATAGCATCAATATTTTTGGAGTTATGAAGAATTTTACCAAAAAAGTGTTTACCGATTTTTATGCCAATTTTTTGATAGTTTTATATACGTGTTTATCGAAAATATTAAAAAATCGAAAAATGATCTCTCTAATAAGTACTTGGTAAGCTTGTAAAGATCGGAGTACTCCTTCTGGTTGAAAATTTTTACACAGACAAAAAAACAAAAGAAAACCCATCATCGTAAAACCAATACTTTCCTCGCTTCGCTCAGAATTTAAAATGTCACATTGCTATAAAATTCTATATAAATAGGCTATATTATACAGAAATAATTATCTATAATTGTGTTCGAATATAAACTTTTCTGATACAAAAAATATACCCATTTCAACATTTATAAATATAAAATATTAATAAAAAGAAACGATGGAAAAAGTACATACAAATAAAGACAAGTAATATGTCTGATAATAATATAAACCCATATCAGAAAACATGTGTTATCAATGAAAACTTTTATGATAAAAGTGTCAATATAAACACAGATCAAAATATTTTAAAGATTTTCTGTAAGGTTGGCTGATATATCATGAAAAAACAACACAAATTATTACATTATTCTTTGAATGGGGTTCATTTAGCCCCCATGCAACCAAAGAAATGTTAATTTATTATATATTTGAATTTGATGTTATATTTTTAGAAATATAAAGTAATATGATTCTTTCTTAATTTTCCATAATATTAAATATCTACCGAGTTGTAAATAATCAAAAAAATAAATTACTGAAAATTCAATAAAAAAAAAAAATAATAATAATATATATTAAAGACATTATACATATAAAAATATGAAATCAGTGTGAAATAATCGCAATCACATCAATATCGATAAACGACATAAAAGGATCGATTAACGAGAGAATGGTAAATCCATGAAAATATGTCAAGGCGATGTCGAAGTGCGTATATACGAGTATGTAATGATTTCAATGATAACGCAAGATAGATACACGAAAGAGTTAATTAATATGAAGCATTGATATGGACAATTATATAACAAATATTTAGTAAAAAATATTTATACTTTTAGGTGTGTGTATATACTCGTACTATTATTTTAAATATGTAAAGTAAAAATATAGTTATTAAATAATTGCAGATAATGAAATGTGTTTTATAAGGATACAGAGTATACTAATAATTCGATCAGCTTTCTCATAAGAAGATTAAATTATATAGGTACCCTATAAACTATTAAACAAGAAAAAACATTTTACATAAGTAATTATTAATAGGGCCCGGAAGTTCATGCATTTGCATATTTTTACTTGGTTGTCAAAAAAATTTCCAGGTACACTACAAATTTGTATCACGTCCTAACAATTTCAAAAATAAAAATTTATTTTGCATATTTTGAGGTTTTTACATAAATATGCATATTTTTAAATAAAATTTTATTTTACTGCATATTTCTGTACAAATATGTATATATATAATATATATACATAATTATATTGTAGTTGTATTGTAGTTTACGTCCCGACAAGACTACGCGATTTTAAATTTGTCACTGCCTCGTGTTCTTATCGCATCTCTGACAACAACCGACAATCCGTTAATCGTTATCGACGTTATCCATTGGTAAAACCGTTGGTGTAAGAAACCACGTTCTGCCAAAGTATTAGTTTCCAACGTGATTTCAAACCGTTGTTATTACGATTATTTAATCTCCTGTTTTCGATTATCATATAATGTGAACGTGGTAATTATTTTTATTATTATATTTTTTATTTATTTATTTTTACTGATTTTAAAATACCAAAAATAAAATCGTCAGGGCCGAGTCGAGTATATAATTACGTGACCGAATTCGGTGAACATATTTTTGCTCGTGACGGAGGGTTATTTTGTAAAATGTGCGAAGAAATAAAGGTAAATAGTGACAAACGATTTTGTGTGACTCGACATATAAAAACGGAAAAACACATTCGAGCCGCTAATCGTCAAGTATATATATAAAAAAAGCATAACTCAACAGCTTATTACGACTACATCATCTCGAAAATCTGATTTTCCCAAACTTGTGTAGAGCGTTATTAAAATCAAATATTCAATTAGAAAAACTGAACAACTCGCATTTTCGCATGTTTTTGGAAAAATATCCGGAAAAGGATATTCCTTCCGTATTTACGATGAGAAAAACCTACGCCGAAGATTGCTATTTAGAAACGATGAATGAAATAAGAGATTGGGTGCAAAATAAAAAAATCTGGGTGTCAATAGACGAGACGACGGATAAAAAAAAGGACCATATGTTGCAAACGTCATAATTGGCACATTATCGAAATATGGACCGGGTAAAATTGTATTACTTGCCTTGGAAGTTCCAGAATAAGCAAAACCACACTACAAATGAGTGAACTTTTAAACAAAGTACTTTTTTATTATTATAATATACATATTTTTTTAAAAAAAAAAATAATAATATCTATCTTTACACATACGAATATACGACCTATCGGTATTTATCGGTACACACGTCGGTGACGATACATTGTATATATATTTATATAAATACGTCCTAGGTTGAATTACGATTGGATGGTAAAATTATTTTCTGTAACCGTATCCTTGGGGTAATACGATCAGTCGTTTCCACCGTCACTCCTACAGACTTTAGCTACGATGTGCGAGCTTATTGTTGTGTCGGAAACTCGTACATTGCACGGTATCAACCCAACCCCTAAGGTCTCGAACCGTAAAAATCAACAACGATCGCAATCAGTGTAGTATTCTTCGTCTTATCGAATAACAATCGAACATTATGAAAACCACGATAGATTATAAGCATATTATTGCGTATAGTATTGCACGTAATCTGCATACTTTCAACAGCTCCTGCGGGAGTCGCCATTTTGTTTAAGGTAGTAATTTTGAAAAATGTATAGTCCATGAAATTACATTTTTCAAAAAATTTATGAACACAACAAATGAATACATATACGTGTGCATTTCAAATAACACGGTTTTTAATTTTTCTTTTGATTATTTGAATAAAATCGAAAAATATTTGTTAGTTAAGGTGTTAATAATAAATACCGATTAAAGATTATTCTCCCGTTTCGTTTTCAATTTCAAGTATCGATTATCATTTTCACGGTTCTGTTTTCGAAATTGATTTAAGCTTTTGTCGGTTTTAACAGGTATTTAAGATAAAAATAAATAAATTATATGTGGAGTACTAAGTACTTATAATGATTGCAATTGGAGGTGATAATTGATAAATATAATACTGTTTATTTAAAGAAAGGATGGAGGTATTTATCAAACACAGAATATATAGGTAGGTATATCAGATTATATATTTATACTATCTGAATTATCCGGCTTCGCCGGAGAACAGTTTTGCATGGTATGACAGGGAAACGTTATTATTATTTTTTAAACCTTTAAAACTTTAAAAAAACCTCCACACCAGGAATAAAACCAAAATGATTTGATTGTACAATTATATTGATTTTAGGTGATAGTTATCAGAATTCCTTACTTTAAATTAAAAATTTCCCTCAATATATTTAATTTAAAAAAACCATTTAGGTATATACTTGAATTATTTTGTACTGAAAAACAACTATTTTTACACTATTTACCTTTGAAAAAAAAATAAATTCATCAAAGACCTTATGTAAATAAAATATATTCACTTTGATTTTATGCTACTTATGCTATTTTATGTCGTTTTTTTTTCCTTTTGAAGTAATTTAGACATTGTTTATTTATTTACGAACTCATATTTTATAACTTTTTACATATATGATATATTTTTATTTTTTTTTGGGGGGGGGGGGTTTTCCGGCCTTTAAGACCATCCCGTAAAACAAATTTCCCTTCATCTTATTCTGTT
>JAIPRL010007615.1:0-22922 GCA_025469235.1 Pemphigus obesinymphae
TGGCGAGTGATATGAGGAAGGTGGGAGTAAGTGAAGAAGATGCGGGAGATAGAGTTAAGTGGAAGTGTAGGACCAGGGTGGCCGACCCAAAATAGTTGGGAGAGAAGGCGAAGGAGAAGAAGAAGACGATATAAACAAATTATTTAAATTTCTATTTTTCCTTTTATTTCAGTCAGCAAGATTTCAACTACAATCGCTTAAAACACACAAGAAATATTAGAATTTACTTAACGGATTGCTTATGGCAGAGGTTTGGTCTAAATTCTAAAATCGATTGGTAAATAAACAATATGTAAATCAAAACTCATAGAAAAAAAAAAGAAAGGAAAATAATAATAAAAATAATTTAGATAGACAAGGTTTTAAAACATAATTTGAAATGTACGTTATAAATTTAATATCATAAATTTAAAAATACTTGGTGATTAAAAATTATAAAATTACATAGACAATGTATAGTAAATATTTATCAGGATATCTATTTTGTGCTAAAAAAATTTTAAAATCTAATACCTTCTATATTGAAAAATGTAATTCAGTATAAAATTTTGATTAATTATTAAAAAACCAAATTCCATAAATTTAATAATAAATTGTAATACACAAAGAATACTTGCAGTAAAAACTATGTATAAAATGTTCTCATTTCATTTATTCTAAATAAATGCTTTTAACAATAATCCGAGTCGCATAATAATTGTTTTTTTTTTTTTTTTTTTACTTTATTCAAGTATTCTTTAAATTTGTATAAAATTAGAAGCTACCTAGTTCCAACGCCATATTAAGAATTAAAATTATTTTAAACAACACTATAATAATTTATCCATTAATCCGTCCAATATTGATTGATCGCACAGCTAAAATTTTGTATGTTTAATTAAAAACTGCAGTATACTTTTTAAATTTATAATCAGAGTTCATATCTACAATATACAATTGAATAAAATAGTTTTGATTCTTAATATTTTATATCTATTATTAAAAAATGTAGGTATAAAGAGCTTATTTAGCTGTACTTGTATTTTGTGTCAAGATATTTTACTGCATTTTGTTATGTCAATCTTGAATCAATAGTTTACAATGTATGTTGTTCTTTCTTCATTACATTAGAGGCAATGCAAATCTGGATATCCACCTTGTTTGACATTTTCTTATAGACAATTTTAAATAGAAGCTTTAATCCACTTACAAACTTTTGTGGTAATACCCATACTCAAATAATGTATCATAATATGTTGAATTCAAATAGTTTAAACATATAAATCATTTAGTAACCATGATGTTTGTGTTTGTAAATAAATTATAAATTGACGGTTTTAAATTTTTAATGAATACCAATTCCATTTTCACAATCACAAATTATTTTAATATTAAAATATTATTAACTATTAAATACAAAATACTGTCATTAATTACGTAAAAATAAAAGCAAAATGTAACATGGAAAAATCGTATTTCTCATGAGTTTTAAATTTATTTTGATAAACATCATCTGATATTACAATTATCATATTACTATACTAATATATTTGGTGGTCTTGAAATTAATTATTGATTATTAGTGATAAAAATTATTTCTTGGAAAAAAATAAAATGGTATTGGCCTTGTTGTGTAAAATGAAATATGAGAAAAATAATCAAATTTTTATTAACTTTAAAAACTGTTTAATAATAATTGACTCAACGTTAGTATAAACTTTTGACATCAACATTTTTTTAAAAATTAGTTCAACAAAATGGCTTTCCTAATTTTTTTTTTTTAATTTTAGATAAAATTTTAATTTTTTTTTTTAAATTTTGAATTCCTAAACATTAAAATTTAATTTAAAAATATTTAAATTATAGCACCAGGCTATAATAATAATTTGAATAAATAAAAACTTAATATTACTTAATAGAAAAATAATTATTATTTGTTTAGTAGTCCTGTTATACCTTGTATAATATTGTGTTTTAAAATATAATTTAAAATGTCTTTCGAAAATCTCAGTATGAAATTATTAACATATAATTATTATATCGGGATAATATTTTTTAAAGATATAGTTTATCAACATAAGGCTGAGTGTACTTACATACTGTTTACATCTAAAATATTAAGAGTTAGACCTATATTCACCGAAATTCGAATTTGGCATACGGTTAACAAAATAGATTTACGTTAATTGTACGTACATTTTTGTGGAAAATTTTAAGTCCATCGAACCAATACCTGCAGAATAACGAAGAAATAACAAATCTCGAATTTTCGAAATCTTTTTTTTACGGTTTTGTATATACTTTTTTGGTAGTGTTTTTTTTGCGCGTTATAAAACTATTGAGAAAATCGAAAAATAGATGCTCAAAAATACCTACCAATTTGAATCAATTAGCTACCTACCGGAAAATGGATAAACACTCCTACTAGAATGGTAGCTAGAAAGACGTATTTGAGGAAAGGAAAAGATATAACTCACAGTTTAGAAAGATCCTTAGATAAAGTCCTTTTTTACAAGCTGTATAGTTATATGTATATCTAGTTATGATATTTGAATAAAAATTAAATTAGGATTTAGTGAGATTGGTCAGTACAGTGTTTAAACTCAGTGTTTAAACTTGGTGGCTGATTTCCAACCTCCTCTCACCCTCATTCTTGGCGTAATTTAATATTGACCAGTCCCCTTAAAAAAACCAGTAACATGAGTTGATTTTTTAAAGTATTCTTTTGAGTCTTTTCGTTTATTTCTCGTTTCGGATAGCGTTTCTTTTTCGATATTCGGGGAAAAATACGTCTCTGAGTTATATTGACCACCTACGGAGAGAGTCCTCCCTACGTGGCTGAATTGGGCGTGTAACCACTAATTTATATACGGCTGTATCACTGAATATATCCAATGGCAGTGTAGACAATATTATATCATTCTTAGACCGGTGCCTACAGTGTGATGAACATAATATATACAGTTATAAACAATATCTGCGATGTTGCATATACGAAATGACGTACATACGACTAGTAGTAAAAAGTTGGTTATGTGTATGTTACACAATCTTGATGGCTTTTAAGACATAACCAAATACCCGGTATTTAGTTACATATGTGAATGTTTGTGCGGACAAGGAAAAAATATCTCTATCCAACGTAATAGCTGCTGGCGCCGAATTCGAGCAATTGATGCTGCGCTATGTTGTTTGTGCATAATCTATATAGTTGAGAACTTTCAATCATTAAAATATCCATTGGAAATGTTTGCGGCTATAAACAAATAATATACACGAATACCTAAAATCTAAATGTGTATTTATACTTAACGTAAAATATTGAAATTATCACGGAACAAATATTATATTGAACCAGATGGTACACACGTTCGTAAACTCCGGGGGCATATCAAATGATATACAAATAGTACGCGCCAGTGTTATGTGGTAGTATTATTGAAAGCGAACACAATCGTTACTATGCAGATAACAACTACGATAGTTTATGCAAATTGTACAATCATGTATCGTAATCGGATGCCCTATCAACATAATATTATGTCATATAATATGGTATAGGTGAAAATCAAGAGGGTTAAGTGGGTAGACCGCGTGCAATACAAATATACGGACATCGATTGAATGCAAATAAAACCGTTGTTTTTATTACGTATTTTACATTTACTATAAGTATAATATAAATCATTATGTTTGCGATTTAAAATTATAGTTTACATATTTTGTTTGTATAATAGTACTATAACGAAATAAATAAATAATTGGGAAGTGAGTGGGAGAAGTCCTCTACGGGTGTATTTAGTATGATTTATTCAAGTACTATAACGTTTAACCGGATTTCCGTCTATGCTAATCAATATCACAATCTAAAACTGAATGCTATATAGGTATATTCTCGAAACTTATATACTTGTAGATTATTCTATTTAACTCATAGCAAAACGTAAAGAGATATATTTGCCATTATGGACATACTGCATCGAGACATGTATTTAATGTTTTAATATTATAGTCTATGATTTATTGTGTAGGAAGTAGTAGCCCAGTCAAATTAGTTATAAAATAGGCATCAGCTCGGAAAAATTTGTATCAAGCTGCATTTAGCTGCACACAACTGTATTAGGCCGTTATGGACATTGTCTTAAAAGTCTCCATTAATAGACTATTTGTATCAATAGTTATTCAAGGTCAAATGTCACAAAAAATTATTTTTGAGTGAATATCATCTCACATTATAATGGTTTTACGACAAAAAATTTCTAATAAATTAAGAGTAGAGATAATTATTTATAGAAAAGGTAAATATTTTTTTCGTGTATAGTGATCGTTTTTGCGTAACAGAACTTGTTAATACCTGTCTTTTGAAACATTTGATGTTTTCTAAAAAAAATAATAAATAAATAGCTTATACTTAAATATTTCGCTTTATATTCGTCGTACAATAAAAAGTTTAAGAAAAATTAATTTTAGAAGATAAAATTTTCT
Organism: Pemphigus obesinymphae; assembly: GCA_025469235.1. NCBI lineage: Eukaryota > Metazoa > Arthropoda > Insecta > Hemiptera > Aphididae > Pemphigus > Pemphigus obesinymphae. The sequence goes on from JAIPRL010007615.1 coordinate 4,465, forward strand.
TTAAACTAGTTTATTTTTGATATTTTTTATATTTGAAACCGTTTCACGACTTTTGATGTATTAATCTATAAAAAAATGCATAATAATATGAGTGCATTATTGTTCCTGGTATGGTGTGGGGGGATAAAAAAAAAGGCTAAGTAATGAGCGATAAAATTATTGAAGGATATACGCTAATAAAAAAATAATTCCATGTCCTTTTTAAATATTGGTGGGGATTAATCCCTATAAATCTAAGATTTTTTATAAATCTCAAAAAATATTGTATTTACGACGAAAACTTCAATATAACCTTGTATTATAATAAACTAGTTTAATAAAATACATTTTGTAATTACATATTTTTATCTAGATATAAAAGTATGGCTAGAATAAAGGGCTTCAATACTACCTCTTTGCAACAAAATTAAATTCAGACTTTTTTTCTTATATTTACTCTTCCCTTATTGGAAATATGTCAATAGACTCTATTTAAAGTATTTTGGAGTAGCTGAGAAGTTATACTCTATAGATATGTACATCAAAGCTTTAAAAAAAGGTCATTTGTATTGTATACAAACAACTGTTTTAGCGGTAAATGGCTAAAAATGAGTCTATACAAAAAAAAAAAAAAAAAAAAAAATGGTCTTTAAATGGATATCTCGTTTTTTTGGGTTGTGCAATAAAAAGTTTAAAATAAAATTGTAGGGGAGAAGATTATCTACAAAAAAAAACTATTTTTTATGTACGAACAGCCGTAATCATGGTACACGGCTTTTAATATACTTAGCTGCTGTTTAATGATATTTTATTATACGATAAATAATACATAATATATCTTTGATTCAAAGTAAATATTATTTTTTGTAGTTTTATTGATAGAAACGTCATCTCATTGTCCATCCACATGACCTACGAGGAAGGAACTTTCTTGTTTTTTTCATTTTGGTGCTTTTAAAGATTTTTAACTTTTAGTTTTTTGTTGCACACATAAAGCACAATTAATTTGGATGAAAACTAATAACTAAACTATAGGTATTTCAGAAATATTTGGATTAAGCTGCATTTTTGCGTACCATTGAAGTGAACACGAAATCGATAGTGACTTTTACATGTTATTTATAACGATATACAAAGGTGTATGTTTGTATGTGTGTACAATTTTTTTTTATTCTCCTCCGCACTATACCAGGGACAATAATGTTATATATATATATAGGTATTTAATATGATTATGTATTTTTTATAGGTTGATAAATAAAAAGTCGTAAAACGGTTTCAAACGGTTGTTTATATGTGTATCAAAAATACATCGTTTTAAAGAAAATTGTTTCCTCTGCATACGATAAAACGAAAGCGAGATATTTACAAATAAGGTGATTTTTTTTTTTTATAATTCCTATTATGTAGGAACGATTACTTTTATATATACCTTTTTTATAGATAATTATCTCTTCTATTAATTTATTTGAAACCTTTTCGTTATAAAACCAATATAAAGTTTGTGTCAAAGTGCAGCTTGATACTAATTTATCCGAGCTGATATGCTAGTTTGACTGGGTTAGTAGGTAGTATTGGTTTGTTTAATAAAATATTTAACAACACTATTTAAGAAAGCATTATAGAAAAATTAATTCTGGCCAGTTGGTTCATTAAATATAAATCGAATAGCTTTGTAATATAATAAAAATGTTCAAATTGTAATGGTAATGTGTACTATAACAAAATTACATGATCAAATTTGTTTAATTTATTTTATATGAAATAAGCAGGTACACCATATTACATTCAATATATTACAGCTTATTTACTCTTAATTCCGTAGTATTGTATATATCGGATGTAGATAACAGTAGCGAGGAACAATTTTTCGAGGAAAAATATTGTAGACTACATTTACCATATTGTATATAGGTACGCTGGTATTTTTTACTGTAGTACTAACTATGTTCGAAATTATTTAAAAAAAAAAAACAAAATTTATTAATATATAATATATTAAGGCAAACAAATGTTTATTCAAAATTATTCTTGATATTATGTACGAAATATACATTCAACTAATAACTCATTTACAATATTTAATATATTATTTTATTCCATACATTTAAAAGCACATTATGTCACATACATAATTAAACTGAAACATTAAATTAATAAAAATAATGACTATAAATGTATACATAATCAATAACTAATATTTCTTAGTTACTATAATATATTACTTATAAATGTAAATTAATTATTTATTTATTAATTATTATTCGTAGATACATTTTTTATTAATTTAGGTAATATACTTATTGATTACCTAATTGGATTGAATATTTATAATTTTAACTTTAGATTTTTTTCATAAATGTGAATATTATTGATCGAAAACTTGCTAGGTATATTGTTAATTCCAAGATTAAATTTCTATAATTTTATTAGGAATTTGAACGATATACCAATTTTATACCAATTCTTATAATTAACGTTGTGAAGTTCAAACAGATAACCATTTCAAATTAGGGACCTCTTAGGCAGGTTTTACTTAAGATAGTAACATAGTCAGATCAGATAATTTTATTATTTAGAGTGAAAATGGACGAAATATCATTTGTTCTAAGATTGGTTGTAGAGATGACCATGACAAAGTGGCGTGGGGATCCTTTTGATACACTAATTGTTTGGTTATTTACAAAAAAAAAAAAATATTCGTTGATTGGAATTATAAATTATTATATTCATTTACTATAAATATATAATAAAATATGTGTGAAGCCAAATAAAGTATATGTCTAATCTTTATCGAAAAAAAAACATACAGATTACGTAACTTATCTATTCAAATGAAATATCATGGAAAAAAATTATGTAATTATTTAATTATTATTTTATTTATTATTATTTATTTATTAGATTGTACTATTATAATACTAAAAATATATAAATATATAATGGTTGCTTGATGAGGTATGTATACGGTTATTACTAAAATTAATTCCATCGAAAATCAGAAAATAATTATTAATAATTATAATTCACAACGAACAATTAATACATTAATATATTGTCATTAATGTTCATTTTTAATAATAATCTTCACTACATTTTATTTGAAAATTGTTGATTAATTTACTATAATAATTCAATAAATGATTACAATTTTAATTAAATTAAAAATTAAAATATCAAATAATTTATAAATAAGAAAATCTGATATAGTATAATTTTAATAATCTAATTAATTATCTCTGCGTTCAGCATAATTTTTTGTTCATTTTAGAATAGGCCAGGGTCCATAATTTAGAAACATATAAGTGTAAATATATTAATAGTGAAAATACAAATAAAATTTCATCAAACAAAAGTATACGAAAAAAAATAAAATGTTTAATTAAAAGAAAAGGACAGGTTCACATTAGAAGTGTGCATCATATTATTTAAATTGGTCAATATCGAGAGTAATTGGTGGTGTAAAGTATCATAAAGAATGTAAAAAGAGTTCGAGATTGGAAACATGAAACTTTCAAACTAACTTGGGTAAGTATTTCAACATAGTCAACGAATCCATTAATAATCTTGAGGTGTAGATATGGAATAAATAGTTCTTTAATCAAAGACAGAATGCCATAGAGAATGGATAGAATAATAAGCTGTTCCATGGAAAAAAATAGAATATAATTAAAAAAGTCATTAAATAAAAATGAAAATTGAAGTCTGTGCATGCTTTACAAGGTGCTTTACTGAGATGCTACACGAGGCTTAAGAAAATGTAGATTTTAACTTTGTAATATTGTAATTTTAATAATAATTTAATATAATTACAATTTACTTAACATAAAGTTAATAATAAAAGTTAATAGTATTCTATTTTTATTGATAAAATTCAATATTCGTGTTTGTTTAATAACTACAATATAATATTACACTAATAAATCATTAAATTTATTTTTGACGAATGTCCGTTTTAGCCCTTTGAATGTATTATATTTTTCATTTCTAAATTTTTCAACATAAATGAAAATGTACGCTAATTATTTGATTGTCATATAAAACTCATATGATTATTTTAAGGTAGGTAAACATAAATTATATTTTATTCATATATCTGCTAATAAATGTTTTATTTTATAACAGTTAGTATTATAATGCAACGGTTTTATCTTTATATATATTTGTATGTATTTGACGAAATATTATTATTGTGTTTTTAATATTTTTAATATAGTTTTTTTATTTCAAAACATTTTATACATTTATTTGTATTTTTTTATTTATCACACATTGTGCACCTATGTATTAAATTTTAAAAATTGTAGGTGTATTAAATAAATCCAAATGTTATAATATTTTTTTTCGACCTAATTATTAATGTGTTTTTGTCTTATTTTGGCAATAATGGATGATTTTTAGGAATATTGTATTATACACTTCCGAGTTCTAATTATAAAAATAAAAATAATGAAATATGACCATAGATATTAAATGATTAAATTAGATATTTAGAAAAAAATATATATTGTATTTATATCCATTATATTAAAAATATTTTCTTATTATCTTAATGAAAAAGTTTGTTCCAAATACCTAAATATATAATTTGAATACAAATTGTTTAATGCATTGTATGTATTTTATTTATCAAATATATGTTATATATTTATTTAGGTATAAATTCCAGAGTTCAATTTTAACACATTAACAATCTACATAATATTATATTTTATGTCATACTTTTTATTTATATTAACTACGTTAGAATAATTAAAATATTATAATAATTAATAATAGACTAATTAGTCACTAAATATTATGACATCAATTTCAAGCTTTCATAATAATTCATAATTTACATATTATCTATTAATTCTATTCACTACATAAATTATTATTAATAATGTACCTATTGTTATAGTTATCTAAATAAATCCACAATTTTGTGTTCTAAAATCTAATAAATATACATAAAATATAATCAAATATTATTATTTCCATTTATTTTTCGTTTGCATAATATTTTTATAATATTTATAACTGCCTAAACATTTAATCGAGAATTAATATCACTCGAAATATTAATGGGGGTGTTAAGAATGTATAACTATTCTCGTAATGGCTCTATATTATACCAGCCGATTTGATTTTAATAGTATTTGGGAAATAAATGGTTCTAAAATAAAAAATCAGAAAATAAATAATAGAACAGAGAATGATTTATCGAACTCGGTATCCGAGTCGACCATTTTGAGCGTCATATCATTGAACAACCGAAGCGTGTTCACAATAATAATAATAATAATAATAATAATAATAATAATACGAATACATGACTTTTTTATTCACTTTTTACGCAATATCAACTATAATGTACTAAATAATTTAGAATTATTTGTCATAGAAAATGTATTGGTCTGGAGAAATAATGTAACAATCCATAAAATGATTACCGAATAATATATACTCGTATACTTCCACGAGACGTGTAATCGTAGGATAACTGCAATATAATTTTACCATTTGATATACAAGTATATATATACTTTTGCAATCTAATGATCTATAATGTAGATCTAAAATAAATTAATCGTATTCACGGAGTATCGGTTCAAGATTAATATTATTTTATCTAACTAAAGTATACATAACTAGAGTACCTATATGTGTTCTATACCAATAAAAATATGTTATAGAAATTTCGAGATTTTAATTTTTATTATCGATGTTATTAGTTTTAGGTAAATTCTTTAATTGTGTATATCATTATCAATAGGACTATTTCAGTACCTACAACAATGTTCATATAGATATTTATATAGTGGTGTTAGGTAAGCTGATTTCTAAAATTGATAATACTTTACGACATAATATTTATTATGTTATATGAATCTTAGAATGATTATTTATACAAATTTGATTATTTTATTAGTACAACATTCAAGATAGATACTTTATTTTATTCAGGTAATATAATAGAAAATATCGAGTAAATAACATACTAATTTTAATATTCAGTTATTACAGTTATTATGTTTATTAATATATATTTTTCAATTTAAAAATTCAACATTTATGACATACTTTTATTTTTACATTTAATATATTTTTATTATATTATTTTCTTCGAATAGCATTAGATACGTTTTTTATTTTTTAATTTAATTTTGATAGATAAAATATTTTTCTCGAAGATTTGTATGTATAATTTATAAATATCGAATATTAAATCAACATTTTATATTTATGAATATTTTTTGAGTTAAAACAAAACAAATAAATAGTTTGAAACATTAAACTATTATTTTATTTATCGATAACTTTTGTACATCTTGTATATATATACACTCATAAATAACGAAATTTAGAGTCAATACTAAATATGTATAATATGTAAACAACTTTAAAAAAATTCATTGTTTATATGAATACGGCGAAAATAAAGTTATTTAAAGAAATTTAAAACTTGAAAAAATTGTGCAAATAAAATTTAATTATTTTTCAAAATAATATTACATAAAATTAAATTAATAATAAAATATATTCATAAACATAAAATAAGTGCAGGCGTCCTAGAATATTATGAGTGATTCCTGGTATTAAAATATAATATAAAATAAAAATACGTATGTATATATATTATACTCGTGTATATATATATATATATTTTTTTTTTTTTATATTTATTCCATTCAATCCATGTATAGCTTGTTTATACTATTATTGAATTTCCTGTGGAACTTTTAGCGTTGTAAATTTATTCACAGTGAAAACACTGAGATTTGTTTACAACGAGTGTACCTATGGTACAATTTTCACATAAATATTAAAATACAATAAAAATGTAAAATAATGTTACCGTCGTATGACAGCGAAAAATGTTTGGAAGCTGCAGGGATGTCATCGTTCTGAGGATGGAAAATGTATGTATTTGGAATACGTTGAATAATATACCCCGATATTTTCTATTATAATATATTGGATATTCTTATGACCATGTATTTTAAATGAGCTGAAATGTCCGTTTACGAAAAATTTCGGTTTATTTACATTTTATAAAAACGGATTATAAAAGTATGCTATGATGTTATAACTCAGGTAATAACTTTTAATGACATAAAACATTATATTGAAAAAAAAAAAAATTTAAAAATAAGCTTCAAAATTATGAAAATATTCAAATATTTCACAAATTATTACTATATAAGAATTGATTATAGATATGAGATAAATATTTGTTCAGATTTACATTAAATATGTTTCTTAATGTTATTATTCATTGGAATAGCGCAAACTTTTCCGGGTCTACTCGTTAAGTGTCCATTTCACTCTTGGCAAATGGTTCCAACCGATAACTATTTAGATCTTTCCGGGCACGTCCTATGTCAATTGATTTATTACTATTTAGCTCGTAATAGTCTGCTCCAAGGATATACTTCTTTAGGACGTCCATGACTTTAGATTTTGATGACATTCTGGGAGCTACCTGTAATGGAATGAACAATTTTTTTTTGGATTTATTTACATTCTATTTTTTAGATAAAATGAACTGTGAAAAAGGGTATCATATCATAAATTTCAGGGGGAGTATAATCTAAATTTAATTATAATATTTTATATTTACTGCAAGTTTCAATAATAATGTATTGAAAAAATGGATATGTAACCTCCTTGACCCACGTTTAAGGGTTTTAAGCAAAATAATATGTAGCTATAAACTTAGTGAAGCATGATGACAGTACATAAAAATTTGGGTTTTGACTACCCAAAAAGTGACTTTTATAATATGTAATATATCTATACATTTTACTATGTTTATATTACTGAAGCGCGGATAGTTTGTTTAAGGACAAAACTTGTCAAGCAAGTGGTGGTAAAAGGTTCAAACACAGAAGCCAAAATTCAGATTTATTGTAAAAAATTTAAGAAAAGAAAGTAATTTCTTGGAAAGCATAATAATAGGATTGGCAATGTACGATACACATTTCATGCCAGGTCTTAAAATGGACAATTTTTTTCAATCAACAAGTTACTAGTTACCAGTATGACTAAAATGGGAACAGTTCATTTAGGTAACGCGATACGCGTAACGGTCAAAGGTTGTTTTCAAAAATTAACTTATAAATGTTAAGACATTTTAAATAAATTATTTACAACGAACGAACAGATGGGGGTTTCCTTTATTTTTACTTAATTTGTGTTTTTAGATTTAAAATTATACTTTGTTAGGAATACATCATTTTTTATTTGTCTAATTGTTATTTCGGAAAATAATTTCTCTTCAAATACAATATTTTCGTGAACATTATTTTGTTAATCTTAAATTATTATTTTTCAAGTAAAACGTCATAATATATTTTTTTAAAAGATTGTTTGGCGAACAAATATTGTTTAACGAAAAACCGGTCTTTTAGCGAGTAAATATTTAATAATGACGATTGTGTAATGTTGTTCACAAAGAAATTATTTTGTGTAATTTTCGAAACGCACTATAAACTCCGCGGAAAACGCACCATCCGCCCAACATAATACGATAATAATAAGGTCCTCATCCGTTTTAAAAGGAATATATTAAGTTTCGAGCCCAAGCTCATTTGATGAATATATTATGATAACATTAACGTTAATAATATTGTTAAAATTTAAAATGGATTTTTTGGATGTCTGAATAACGGAAGACAATATTATTTTGTAAGAAATCCAGGATAAATGAGCCATTGTAGTTGAAAGTAACCGGGAAAAAATTGATATAACATTAATGCTCTCAGACGGCGACGATTCATAAAATATTTCACCGATGAATTTTTCACCGTACCACCTGTCAGTTACAGGTAAGAAAACCGTTGGCACGTAACAATATTTTTCAGTGGTCTTCCACGTTAATTTGACGTTTTACGGTGTTGCCGTGTAGTTTTAATGCACCTACCTACGTGTTTTGTTTAAAACTGGATACGTCAGTCGGAATCAAACGAACGGATGTTGTTATATTATGTATAATTACAAACGAGTTAAAGTAACTCATTATCTCGAAAACAGATTCGGATAACATTATTATAATATTATAAACACTGTTTAAAATATACACATTAGATATGGCCTATCTCAATTGCACGGGGTAGGCGCGGTTCAAAAATGTTACGGCTGAACACATATTTTCATCACATCTATAAGTAGTAGGCAGGGTTCGTAATTCTATCGTTTTCCGCCGTATACACATATTATTAGAGCTTAAAATATAATAATATAATATTGTGTTGGTATACCTGTTTAATAATTCATATTTGTATGTTAATACCTATACTTAATTATTATAATAGTTTATACCGTTTACGAATTATTGTTATTATTATTATTAATATACTCGTACGTATACAACAAGAATTAAGAACATACAAAATATGTTTGTATTATGTTTAATTTCCGTAAACAATTATTTAATCGTATAGAAATTCGCGTTATTTATTTTATTTTTTATTAATAATTAAGTCATGTTGAATTTTTATAAAAATTATTTATTTCATAAAATTGTAGTATTATTAATGCTATAAATTTTACATTAAATATATTTAAAATTTGTTCATTGTTCAAGGTTAAAAATGGGGTAATCATGCTTAAAGTATCATCTGTATATACATATAATTATATATGGAATGCTTAAAATGATAAAAATACATTATATTATAATATATTTATATAATTTTTATTATATTTATTATTATTATTATTATTTATGTCCGTATATTATTAAAAATAATATAGGGACATTAGTTTTTCTGGAATTTTTTCCCACTTTAAGCCCTGTTTACACACATTATACGTATGTATATATTTTAATTTGGTCTGTTGAGTTATTTTTGATTCAGTAAAAATATATAAAATTATCTCTGTTTTAAGGAAAAAACATCGTTGTTTTACTACAATGAATCGAAAAAACAATGTTCAACAATTTTTTTCCCACCAATACTTATAAATTAAGAACAACCAGAATATTAATTATATTATTTTTCCATTCTTCTAACAAAACTACCTACTACTATAGTGCTCTATCCGTGTGCCGAAAAAATGAACTGGTGCTGCAACACTTTATGACCGCTCGGAGTGCTGGCGATAGCTAACCTGTATATTTTAAACCATGATTATTAGATATATTTACCGTGCAGTCGGGGGTTTCAACAAATAATGTAACGAAATAGGTTATATGAACACATGAAACTCACTCGGCGCAAAAAAAAAAAAAAAAATAGATCCACGGATACATACTGTCTTCGTATAGGTTCCACAGTTGTCAGTGTAGTTACATAGAACTATATAAATTATTTTTTTTAATATACAATAAATTTGTATAAATTGTTCATAATTTTTAATGTTATCATAATAAATAATAATAAAACAACACAGATTTCAATTCGTCTCACGGGAATAAAGTTTAAATTTCTATGGCGTATATTTCGTGGTCACACTGATTCCTGTAGAATTATCCGTTATCAGTAGCCCAATTATGTCACAGTTTTTGTTTACATCGCGAGTGGGCCATCTGTAACTATTCATAAAATCTGTGATAACCGCAGTTACAGTGGTTACAGGGTGCTTTGTAAAATATACATCTACGTACGTGTTCTAAGGAAAATGGAAACGAAACGTTATCTTTGAGGACAGATGATGAGGACACGTGCGAAATGAACGGGGACCCGATCCGTTGGAAATATATCGCGTTGGTCGCCGACAAATTATTGTGATATTTATTTACGCACACGATATAAATGATCGTGTAACACAATGGATGTTCATCGATGATTTAATGTGCCCGGCGAGTGTGGTATTTACAGAGAATACAATTTTATTGTTATAATATATGCGTTTACCCGGATTGCCCTTGTAGCGGCCACTGAGACCGATTTCAATGCCTTTAATTACGCAATTTACATTGCTAATAGCGATACATATATATTGTAATACGTACGTTATGAGTGGAAATTGTGCGGTTTGTACTGGCGGGAGGTGGCCACTCATGGCCTAACTAATAAATAGTATGGAAATAAATGGAAAATCACATAGTACGCCAGACGGCATGTGCATGTTGTGCGCGTTTAGAACATTCTACCAGGAACACGCGGGCGACGGCATAATATTTACGGGGAATAAAGACGCGTGTTTATGCGATGGTGAGTACTATCATTATTGTTATTATGTACTCGGTCGAACCATAATCAGAAAAGACAACGTTTAGGTTGTACATTATTTATACTATTACGACCCGAATAAATGCGGTTTATGATAAATCCGGGGACAAAATTGAAACGAAATTTCTATAGAAAAACATCCGGAGTGTGCCAGTGAATGGGTTTGGACAAGATTTTACCTATATATATATATATATATAAATGAACAGACAGAGTGTACAAAAATTGTTTGCATTCAGAAGATGTCGTACTACGTGAACCTCTCCAACAGAGAAACATATCATATATACATATGCGAACGTAATGAATAGGATGACAGATCGGACGTATCGCTATTTGGACTTTGTATAATCTATACCTAATACTACACAAACAATTATTTATCATCATTAAATAGACTTGGTTATCGAATTAATCGTAAACTGTTAGACGAAATTTCCGTTAAAAAATTAAACATTACTACAAGTTGAGTATAATGGGAATATGCTCTTATTGCATATCCAACAAATACTAGAACCCCAATAAACAATTATTTTCTAGGTTACTTATAAAAAAATGTATTGTTTTGTTAAATTTTTTTTTTCACATTTTTTTCACCTCGAAAACTAAAAATGTCTATAAATAGACTAAAATTTAAAAAAAATTAAAAAAAACTTAATTACCGTAAATATATTACTAAACTAAATATTTGATAAAAATTTCAAGATTTTCAAGGCATTATTTTCGAAATTACGACGAAATTAAAATTCTCGATTTTACAAAATCGTATTTTTCGTAATTTTTTGGTAGTTTTTGCTTACGCATTAAAAAAATGATTATGAAAATCGAAAAATGATCTCTCAAAAGTACCAACTAGATGCAATTTGTTACCGGAAACCGGGTATGAGTGTAAAGATCGGAGCACTCCTTCTGGTAGAAAAAGTGTTTACAGAAAAAAAAAAAATAATAATAAATAAATAAACATCATTGTAAAACCATAAGCTTCCTTGCTACGCTCAGAATCTAAAATACCCATGATTGGGAGGAAAGAGGTACGTTATTCTTACGTGCTTTTATAGCATAAGTCTACAAATAAAAATAAGTAGAGTTAACAATATATTAATTAATTTCCATTTTTGTGAAATATAGTAAAAATAATAAACCACACCTTTTGTACACAATTATAAAAATATCAAAGTTTTTTTCCACAAAACTATTAAATTGACTTTTTCCTTAGCGAAATTCTTGAGAGAAAATTTTAAACATTTGGGATCCAATTTGTATTATTGTCTAGAGATTATTTCCATTATTATTTTGACATTTCGGATTAGGAAATCAGTATTTCATCCGAAAATGAATTAAGTAATATGCTTCTTAGTTATTAAAATTGTATAATTGGGGTTTAAATTCCTAGTTTATCATAAGTTACTGATTTATAACTATGTAATTATATATATATTTTTTTAGTTTTAAATATATTTTGGAAATTATTACCATATTATACCACAAATATACCATATTATTCATAGTTTATAAATATATATTATATATTATATGAATTTTAATAACAAAACAATTCATCAGTTTTTTCAATGCGTGAGGTAAATAGAAAAATGTAATTTAGTAAAATATTGCATATAAATACTGTAGTTTACAATCCAATATGTCTATGTTATGAGACATTTTTTTGATAATATTTAAAAGTTAAAAAATAGTTCCTATGCAGACGTAAATATATCTGGGATTCATGTTGTTGATGTCGTTTGAAAAATCAAACTAACTATTTTATTGGATCTTTCTGTAAGTTTAAACAAATATTTTTTTAGAAATCATTTAGTGAGGAATTTATCCCTTACATAAATTTAAATTACTTAAAAAATAATGATAATATAATATCATTGAAAATTAAATAAATAAGTATTCAAGAGTATGTAATATATTATAAGAAATTTAAAATATATATTATAAAACACCCACCCTTTCCCCATTAGGAAAAATGTCACTATTCTAGGAACCATTTACCACATCATTTTTAATTCAAACGAATCATTCATAGGAAAAAGGAGAACGTTTTATTTATTTTTCATCAAACAGCGAATGGTGAGAATCAATTAGTAAAATATATTTCACCTCTGATATATTGCCAGGATATTTTCAATTAACGCATTTATACTATATAATTATACACTTTATGTTTTATTCTGCGGGCTACAATTTCTGTCCGAACAATATATAGGCTTTATCATAATGGTTTTTAGAAATATAATATATTAATATTATCGATTCAAACATTTTCATTTATACATATAATGCAAACCAATTTTATATGGTTATTTATGATAAGTATAATATATTTAATTTTAAATGAATCTGGATTTTGAGTTAAAGCATTTTAATAATTGAAAAATACTACCTAAATATTATTATAAAGTTTTTTCATTAGTTTTCAATATATATTTTTTTTATCTAATTATTATTTTTATTTCTATTTATTATTATTTTATTAAAACAAATATTTGAAGATGGTGTAAAACTCTTAATTTTACAGTTTTAAAAGTATTCAAGTAGTATTGTAAAATTTCAATAATCTTAAATTTAAAAAATGTCTGAAATTTATTAATGTACACATAACACGTCTTATCAAGTTGTCAATATTATCTGTTCAAGGGTCTACAAAATTTCAATTTATCACACATATTTGTGGGATGTGAAAAATCCGTAATTTTATGAGAGATACGACATTAATCATAGTATTGCTCTTTCTGAAAAACAAAATTTACATAAATGAAAACAAATAGTAAACCTTTTTTTTGGAAATTTTTTCTATAAATATCAATGTTTCTAAAATAAAATTTCCTACTAACATCACTAAAATCAAGTTATGATGTTTATATAATATATATTCTAAAAACGGGTAGAGATTCAAAATATAATACTTGATGTTTTTTTTAAATGGATTTTATATGACTGTAAGTAATATATATATATATATATTTATATTTTTCATTAATGTCTTTAATACTATAAACAATGTGACTTAAAGTTAATTATTATTATTAAGCATTCTAAATTACCGATAGTAGTTTTAAATCTGCTTTTTACTACTTTTCGTTATAAGCGTTTTATACTTGAGCTCTTATTTTATTTAAATATAAAAAAAAAAGTATATCGTATACCATTAATATCAATTCGTATAATATTTATATATATAGAACTAAATTTCCATATATTTGTGTCAATTTAATTTGAATTTGTAATATGTAACCGAACGGTGTGAATTCAATCAGCCGGAATGTCTAATAGTAATTTATGTGCCGTTATCATTCACACATAAATTAATTATATCAACAAATACAGTAATGTGCTTATAAATTAATATCCAAATATTAAAAAATATATAATTTATAACTAATTGTGGCAGCTAAAAATATAACATTAAATTATATATATAGTATAAAAATACTTTACATTTATTGTATTCAAATAGGTATTAAGTTATATAAAAGGCATGATGGTATTGCCAATTGAAACTTTAAATAATATATGTACTGCATAAAAATACATTTTTTCCAATTTTCTATAACAAATTAAAATAAATATTTTAATCTGTTTATTACCTAATAATATCTGGATATTAAAATTATATCTGAAATAATTTATAATACAAAGTTTCAGATCGGGAAGAAATTTTCAACAAACCTGGTATTTTATTAATATTAAATCTTATAGATAATATAGGTTAGGTTTTTCTTCATAAAAATTAATTATTTCTTAACTAAATAGTTATTATTTGTAATATATGTTAACCGAGTTTCTAGAAACTGTGATTTTGAATTTTTGTAGTTTAGTGGATATACTAATTAAATTAAATTTTGACCTCAAACACATTATAATATATGTGTAATATATAATTCTATTACTTGTCTACAGTATATCGTTTTTCTTTTTTATCTTCCCCTTTACATTACTTCTTTAGATTTTTATTAATCTCTTCGACGACAGTATAACTACATCGTCAATATGCCACGTGTACGTAGGCTGGCCGCTGTTGGCGCTCGTCAAGCAACATATAGCGTAAGTCTTAGTTGAAAATATATAAAAGAACTTTATACGTCAAACATGATCAATGTTTACCTAACCCAATCTTATATGGACTATCCAGGACCAGAAAAATTATTTTTTTAAACCCAAACTGAAACAAAAAAAAAATGTAATAATGCAAAATCTTAATTAAATTGTTACTCAAATGAATCCTACAATTTATACTTATTCTTGGTAACTGCGGGGGGGAGATAAAATAATTTAAATTTTGTACATAATATTCTCTAATTATGCAGATGTCATAATATGTATGTAGGCCTCAATATCATACAATAAATTATTTTCACAGATGTTTTTTTATGCTCAACAACTTTTTTTTCGAATATATAGCTTTAATATAACATTTAAAACATTTTTTCGTTAGTACAAAGATAATCCATGATTATTACAAATAACTAAATATTTCTAAAACAAACATTTCATAAGATGACTAAGATTGCCCTTAATGATTTACCTGTGCATTTTCAATCATAATATGTTTTTTGTCTAAAATTCCATTCAACCACAAAATATTTTGATTCTACTTGACCAATTGAAAATATATCCTTATTATTGAATTCTGTACAAATATAACATACAGTAAAAAATAAATTTAAAAAAATATAATTTTTACGAATAGTGAAATAGAAAATAAATCATTCAACTCTATGACAGCATTAATTTTAATAAACAAAAATATTTTATCGAAGAATTATATGGATAATCAATGATTTTTATATAGATACATCAATTGTATAGG
Organism: Pemphigus obesinymphae; assembly: GCA_025469235.1. Taxonomy (NCBI): domain Eukaryota; kingdom Metazoa; phylum Arthropoda; class Insecta; order Hemiptera; family Aphididae; genus Pemphigus; species Pemphigus obesinymphae. The sequence goes on from JAIPRL010007615.1 coordinate 20,425, forward strand.
CAATTTAATATACTTATAGGCTTTCAAGAAACCAAAATAGAAAATTTTATTTAGATGAGAGTGGTCTTGCAAAAAAATATATATACAAAAACTATATATTAAAAAACTTAATCACTGATCAACCACTGAAATATATAGTAATTGATTGTAATTTTAGAAAAATTGATATATTTGAACAAGGCATTGTCAAAAATGTATATTTGTAACTATTCTATAAATAATATATATATTTTATGAATAAAATAATAATTTACCTAATTTAATCATACTCATTTTTTAATTTAGTTTTTACCGAACCAATATTGTTGCGTCATATATTTTGATTAAAAGAATCTTATGAAATAATACAGATTAATTGTCGCCGGGTTAAATTATGTAAAACCATCATGTATTGTTAATAATAATATAAAATTATTATGTGAAATTAAAATATTTCCTTATATAAAATAATATTTAATTTGCATTTTTATAAGAAAAATTTAATTGCATAATTTTACTTCATGAAATTAGCAATATTAGAGCGTATTTATATAGCAATTATCTAAGCTACGAACATGTAAAATTATTCGTAGAATAATTATTATAAAAATTATTTACGAGAAATAATTTGGAATATTAGAGTTAACTCAAATTATATACCATTAAATAGATTTAACGAAATACGAAAATAGGATACATAATACCCAACCCCAAATAGTTGAGAGAAAAATACCATATTATATAAAAGTAGGTGAAATATTTCTACAACCAACGGTTGTTTCACGGTTTTAAGCCATTATTTTAATAAGGAATTTATTCAAATTTTTCTGCTCGGAAACTATAACGCAATATAGGTAGACAATTGCATTATATTATAATTACATGTCCTGATTGTAAATTTGAATAGATGAAGTGAATGAAAAGCATAACCAAAAACGCGTATTCTGATTTATAATTAAATCATTTAATTAATTAATTATTTTTTTTTACTTAAATTTGAAGACCAGTATATACTCATAAAGTATTCTATATTTAAATCTTTTTAATTAATTGATATCGTTATTAACGTTTTTTTTTTTCAATTTTTTACAACCAGACTATTTAATTTAACGGGTATTTAGATCGTAGGTAAGTATGTTCTTTAAAATCCATTTGTGGAGTCCTGAAAGTGCTATATTTTCTACAAAATTATTTCTGAATGAGTAATGTACAGCTTAATCGTACATTTAAACTGTCTAGTCAAACGCGAAAAAGTAAGAGCACCGAGTAATCATTTTTTTTTTTAAATTGCATTTATTTTTTCATACTTCTCGAATTGTTAGACATTTGTCTTAATAATTATTTCGTTCACGTCGCTATTTTTATACTGTCTTGAATGATTATTGCATATTCCCGCCGAAAACAGTTACATTAATCATTGGTGTATAATAAGTGATAAGAAAATGTCATATTTTACCTGTGTTTTATTTCAGGTGTTGCTCCCAAAGAACAAAACTAATTTTGATCATTTATATACAAGAAAATTCAGTGCACATAACTTTTACTTTAAATGATTATTATTTTATGAAATTAAATATTACTATCTTCACGAAAAAAGCTCGTTATTATTTATACTGTGATGAGACCACGCAAAATTATACTAACTAAACGAAATGAAAAATATATTACATTAAAAAGTATATGAGACCTACGACTATTTATAATAATGAAAAAATTCAGGAATTGAATTTATGGTTTTTGTTTACCAATAATTAACTTTTTTCGGTAAAAGAAGTAGTTATTGACTAATATTCATTATATTATACATATAACATTAAATTAAAAAACAAAAATATTATTAAAATTTTTGAAATACACCATTGATAATTAATACTGAAATACGCACTGTAAAACTTAAAATGGAGTTAAAAGTTTAATTAATTATCAACAAGTATAGTTTATAGTTTAAATCTCTAATTTAATTTATTACATTTATTTAAAATAACTGATGAATATTCTTCTGTTTATTTTTATATAAAAATATTTTTTAAGTTATATTTGGGTATTTTTCACGTTTAATGAATAGAAATTTCCCAATTTTTTATATAAACTATAAATATGTTCATTAAATTATTTTTTTTTTAAAAAATATTACTCAATATAATTATAATTGTTGAAAACTTAATTGCTAATTTGAAAAATTTTAATAGAATTTCAAATTCTAACTCGTCTTCTTCTTCTCCTTCGCCTTCTTTCCCAACTATTTGGGGTCGGCCACCCTGGTTCTACACTTCCACTTAACTCTATCTCCCGCATATTCTTCACTTACTCCCACCTTCCACATATCACTCGCCATTACATCCCCCCATCTCTTTTTCGGTCTTCCCCTCCCCCTTTTCCCAACAACATGCATTTCCCTTACTAATCTTACTGCCTCAGTCGCATCCCTCCTTAATACATGCCCGAGCCATCTTAATCTATTCTCTCTCATTTTGTCTACTATCGAAGCTACCCCTATACTACCTCTGATATACTCATTC
>JAIPRL010007616.1:0-22914 GCA_025469235.1 Pemphigus obesinymphae
TGAGGCAGTAAGATTAGTAAGGGAAATGCATGTTGTTGGTAAAAGGGGGAGGGGAAGACCGAAAAAGAGATGGGGGGATGTAATGGCGAGTGATATGAGGAAGGTGGGAGTAAGTGAAGAAGATGCGTGAGATAGAGTTAAGTGGAAGTGTAGGACCAGGGTGGCCGACCCCAAATAGTTGGGAGAGGAGGCGAAGGAGAAGAAGAAGAAGAGTCTGTTTCTATTAATAAAAAATAAATAATTTTACAAATTATAAATTATTTACAATACTATCTAACCTAAGCTAGTCTATACACATATATATAAACTTGAATGCAATTCTATACAACTATACTCTGTTCGTCGAGAGACGGAGTATTTTGTGCATACCAATGACATAAATTCTGGTCGCTCAGTTATCTTTGGTAGATATCCTATCTTCGTGGCAAAAATATAGAGTGCATTCAAATAACACTACAAAAAAGTGTATAGTATATAATATAACACGATCTAACATAGTACATTTATTTTACTGCATATGCATTATGTACATTAACATATGGTAAGATATTTTTATTTCACATGTACTAATGTATCAATGAAAAAACCTAGATCAAATTTGTAATGATTATTATCCTTCAAATAGTTTGTTATTTATGAACACTCTATTTATAAAAAGTTTAAATAACTGGTTAAATTACATAACTAATTTTGTTTTGTTCTTTAAAATATTTTGACCATCAGGATAACTATGCTAAATATTAAAAGGATGGGCATAATGCATCATTTAATGTATATGAAAAACAAAATACAAAATACACAAATAAAAGTATTTGAAATACAAATTACAAAATACATATTTGAACTTTTCTGAAATATAAAATACATATTAAAAAAAACATTATGATTTCATACGAATAATTTGTATTATTATTATTATTTAATAGGCTAAGATAAGAAATAAACTTGAGTTGAGGTGTTGTGGGAGAGATTGAGAAGTTCAAGTATCTAAGGCTTTTTGTACAGAAATATAGGGGCTTTGAAAATGATATGAAACACAAGATTAAGTGTGGATGAAAGATGGATAGAGGCTATGTTGAGTGGAAGTGTAGGACTATGGTGACCAACTTATTAAATAGTTGTGAGAGAAAGCAAAGGAGAAGAAAAAGATTATATGTGTGATAACAGTGATGCTCCCAACTATTTTATTTATTTATATACCACTCAGATGTAGATGCTATCACACTACACGAGTGTAATATACCCTATCAACATAAATGAAAATTTCAACACTATCGACCTATACAGTATCATTTTTCTGCCCTAGTGTAGATAATAATTATACTGTACTTTCACATGGAATTTGCATTAAGTATCTATTACACTATTCACACCAGTTATTATCACAATCATTATCATACAAAGAGTATACATGGGTCAGTGGTGTATCCAGGTTGATATGGGGGATAGTTTGCCATTGAGAGTTTTTAATTTATTTAGTTTTTATAATTTTATAGTTTAATTTAACTTATTTTATTTTAAATTGATTTAAAAAATGGCTACACTTTTGGACTTTAATATATCTATTAAAAGTTTAAGCAAAAAACAAAAGAATCGAGCAAATCCATGTTTAGTTATTAATATTCAACCAGAGAGTTATTATAGAATTATTGTAGCAATTCCTTATATTGATGCTTTCATAATGAATTTGAGAGAACAATTCCTGGATCATAAAAATACTTTTGAAGGTATATTATATTATTCAATTGCATTAAATTAATAATTATAAATCAATATGATATATACGTATTACAATATGTTATGTTATATCTACATTTTTTTCTTTTGATTTTCAATGTTAATTTTCCAATGAAATTGAAATTGAACCGTTTAAAAAGCTTGTAGATTTTTATATTGAAACTGACTTTTAAACTGTATTAGCAGAATTAAAAATATGGAAATCGAAATTTAAAATAACAAAACAAAATCCTAAATCAGGATTAAAAGCACTACAAGCAAACCCTCAATTTTCCCGAATATATATATATTATTAAAAATTATATGTATTTTGCCTGTATCAATTGCAACTCACTTATCATGTTTGAAAAGACTGGAAATATCCGTAAGGAACAATATGTCTGAAGTAAGGTGTTAAAAATTGTAATAATATATTTTATTATTTCATACAATCTAATCAATTATTTTTTTAGATTCGACTAAATGGATTAACTATGCTATCAACGCATCATGAAGTTCCAGTTACAGCGGAAAAAGTACTTGATATTATGTCTCAGACAAATAGAAAAATAGATATTTTACTATAAAATTCAAATAAAGTTTTAAAAATTTTAACTGGTCTTATAATACCTAACCTGCATCCCAAAATTTGATCAGTGTTACATAAATATGGATAGGGTTATAAAATTTAGATCTTATACTAAAAAATCTGCCTCCTAGATAGATAATTAATTTTTAAAAGATTTTGAAGTGTTGTGAATCGTTGATGGGAGGAATATAACAAAATCGAAGAATTTGAAGATATTTCTTTTAATTAAAAATTATAATTTCCAAGCAGTGTTTCCATTCCATACTAAACAGATTTTTTTTTTTTTTTTACTCATTAACTGAAAGGAATAAAAGAAATTTGGCCCTCATATGAAAAAAATAGATTGAAATTGTTCAGGAATGTTTTCCTCACCCCCTCTTTTCATCATCAAACATTTCCTTTACTAATTTTACTCTGTGTTCCTTTTCACCAAAATCATATTGTATATTATATTATATTTTACTCCTACTAATTCTCAGTCCTTTACTTTTCAGAGCTACCCTCCACCCTTCAAGTCTACTATTCACTTCCTCAGAACTCTCTCCTATCAGTGCTATATCATCTGCAACAACATGTGCCATCGTACTCACCCTGTTTATCTTTTGTTATCTCATCCGTTGCCAAGGAAAATAAGTAAGGACTCAAAGCCAAACCTTGATGTACTCCTACTCTGACTCTAAAATCATCAGTTTGTAGTTCAACACCTGATAGAATACATTGAGTAGCTAACCTTCCTAAACTTCAAAATAAAATTTCCCATAGGTTAACACAGAAAACTGTTATGTACCGTCACTTGACGGATTTCTGCACTAAACACATTATTTGAACTAATTTAAATAGGTATGAAGATTTGATACCTCATGGGATCTGCACTACATGTTGTGTCTATTTTCAATTAATAATAAATTGAACCAAACTAATTTATTTTAGTTTTGGGGTTTAACGTGTTTCTAAAATAATAAATTTAATTGTGTTTCTTACTTGGTTTACAAATAACATTTTTTAAAGTAAATTGCACTTCATTCTCTGCAGGTATGTCTTTCCATGTTGTTAAAAACATTCGCTTATTCAATTTACCATCTTCTACAAAGAACACATTCATCGAAATAATACAAGCAAAATAAAAAACATCAATATTGTTTTTTATAGCGACCTATAAAAGTATAATAAATATTAATTAAAATATTATTTTTAATATAGATTAGTATCAAGTTGAAATAAGTAAATCTATACTTGAAGGTTAGTAATGGGTTCCATCCTTTGAACGTGCCCAGAAGTTGTAAGAGGTAAGCTGGTTTCAGTAGATGTAGTGGGTAATAATGGGTTTAATACTTGTAAAGTACGAGTTGGGGTCAAGCCAAATCTGAAAAAATAATTTAAAAAGAAACATTTTACTTTTAATAGTACTTTAGATACCTACATTTAATATAATTGAAAATTATTTGCAAATTCTTAACCATGTCATAACTATTTTATAAAATGTTTATCATATGTGTTATTGTTTTTTAGTAAACTTGTAACTAATAAGATTATGTTATATTCAATACAACAGTGTGTAAAAATTAATTAATTATTTTAAATTAAGGTGTTAAATAACATTTATGTAATATAATAATTTTAGAATTCTTAAACATTGATGATCTGTAGTTTTTTTATACTTTAGATCAGTGGCGCCGAGTCCTATGTTTAGGTCAGGTCACGGCCTGACCATATTTTTAAAGGGGCTGGCGATCAGAGCTGGACGTCTTTGCAATATTTTAATCAACATAATAAACTATAATTTGTTACTTGATGAAAATAAGAGATATATATTAATACTTGTTTATTTAGGTACCTAGTCCATAGTTCAGAGTCTTCTCTATCTCAGTTGAATGCTAATATCTACAGAAATGTAATTCCGGTGGGTGGAGGGGGGGTCGCAGGCGTACGGAGTATGCTTGTGGCCGCTGGGGTGGCTTGGGGTCATTGTATTTTCATTTGGCCTGAGTACATTTTTAGAAGTTCGGCGCCACTGCTTTAGATAATAATAAAGGAGTTATTCATTTTCAAATTAAAAATCTATAAAATTATCTTATATTTATAAACCAATAAAAATGAGATTCTAAAAGCTTTCTGTAGATATTATTATATATCATAAATAATGATCTTTCATCTAAACGACAGAATAAACAAACCAACTATTCAGTTTGGAGGTCCATTCCTTAACTTACAACCCTGCCCCTAAGTACCTCGGCATTACTATCGATAGGCATCAAATATATATGATCAATTATTATGTTAAAACATAATTCTAAAATAAAAGAAAATATATTGTGAAAAATTCTAAATGTTGAGACTATTAAAAAAAAAAAAAATTATAACTAATAAGTAATCAATTGTTACGACCTTAAGTCAGTTATATAATTCAAAAGCTAGAAGGTTTATCCTGCGGTGTATCAGTCAATATACAACGTACACCTGCACTGGCATAAGTTTATTTAGTCGCCGATTTTATTACTTTTATGTGGTTAAGTAATATACAATGCAGTAAAATAGACAATCAGTCAAATTTAGTTGAGGCAACGACAACATAACAATGGTTATGTTTAGCGCCTGATGGTTACCACTAGAGAATGAGCAAAATACAATAATAAAAATAAATATATATTATAAAAAATAACTATATATATAAATAAGTAAAATTAAATCATAAAAAAATAATATATAAAAAAGAAAATGTGTCTGGAGTCTGGCCTAAAGTTTTCAAAAACAGATTATAGTAAGTATTAATTATATTAGATAGACTGTAATTTATCATCAGGTTATAAATTAATAGATAATAAAAGAATAAAATTTTTTTGAAATTTCGTTCATTATTTGTAGCCTAATGATGAATTATGATTGAAAATAGCTGTTACCTATAATCTTTTATGAAATACTCTAGGTACATTTTATTAGAAGATTCAATTTTGAATTAACTATTTTTTAATTTTAAAATATAATAGATATTATATATTCTATATAATGATTTTGTGATACACACTGACATCTCCAGAATGATTAAACTTAAATAGAAAAAAGCTATTTATCAAACTGCCTTTAAGCTTTGGGATAACAAATATCATTTAATTACGATATTTAAATCTGAATGGAGAGTATCAAATCCAGATAAATACCATCTAATAGCAAACCAAAGCTCACAAGTACCTGACTTTAAGCTGTGTATAGCTATAATACATATATAGCAATATGTAGCTCTAAGATGGGAATGGAGTACTTCCAACAGAATTGACACAGAAATATAACACAACATGATAGTAGCGGAAACTACTAGCGAAATTAACAATGAGAGATGGCCCAGTACATTCGTTTGATTATAGACATATAGTTTAGACTATAAATGTATATGTCATATCATGGTTTTAAATGTAGAGGCCTCATGACCAAAAAAATAGAAAATAAGCACAACAATTTTTAATTGATTTCATTGAAGGGTAATTTTTCCCACAAATACTATTTTATATATTTTAGGCAAGTGTTAGGTGCTCTAAATTCCCTCTGTCAAATTTGGGCCCATGAGTCTATATTAAACAACTACCCAATCAAATCCTTCAAGAGGACAATGAATGCTTATGCCAATATACATGAATGGATTAAGACTTTTGTATATAAATGTATTAGTTACCAAATTCATTCATTAGTAGTATAGAAGTCAACTAATGTGGTCTTTATATTTTATGTTACACATTATACTCAATGTTGTATGTTTTAAATTTTAATTGATATTGTGTAATACTGTTTACTTGTACCATATAATAATAATAATAGTAATAATAATAAAATAGGTATTATTAATTATTACACATATTATAGAGTCACTACTCAATGACATGTAGAATAAGTCATGACAAAATAGATAGGTATCATCACAGATTTTTGATACGCACAACCCGCTAAAATATTTCCTCACCACACCTGTGTTGTAGTTACCACTTCTTATAGGCCAATGTTATCTTATGTATTCTTATCTGTATTTACTTGTTAATTATTTAATAGTGCACATATAATTTTAATAAATTATATTTGATATTATTTATTATGATTTAAGTATAATAATCTATGTTTAATTGTTTGTTTACTTAATCACCATCAAAATTCAAATCCGATTGACAAAATATTAGCCGGGTCAAGGGGAGTTGCGCACACGGGGAAAAAATATGTCATTTGTGATAATACCTATCTATTTTGTCATGGAATAAGTTTAAATCTATTTACAAAAGGATCCATATAATATGTAAATATATATAATGTTTATAGAATGTTACCAATATCCCAAATTAAATCATCGATTTACAAAATTTTCATTACATTTTTATTAAAATAATTGTTTTCTAGGCTTTAATCAGATTCAAAATACATCAATAATGTACAATTAATTTAAAATTATAAAGTTTACTCTTATTTTAATTTTTAGTTTTGTAAAAAAACATTGTATTAATATTCAATGGTGTCACAAATTAGGTAGAATATACAGATATGTTTATTAATTTATAAATTAAAAAAAAAAAAATGAACTTGAAGTGGGCATAATGATAAAACAATGTTGCCCAATAATGTGGAATACTTTGTACAGCCACTTAATATTAATTATAATTTGTGTGAGATACAACAATTTCCAATATTATTAACAATAGATTTTTATGGAAATTTAAATATTTACTTACGAATTATTATTTAATTGCATAGCAAATCCAGTCATTGGTTGAATAGCCTTATTTTTCAAAGTCATGTCCATATTAATTTGGCCATTTCTAAAAACAATACAGTTAACTACTTAACTACTACTTAACTAACTTAACTACTGTAGTTGTATTTGAATTTTATTTTTTAAAATAGATTGTTTAACTTTTAAAATATATTATATTTGTTATAAATTATAATTTTCTTTGAAGACATACTTCCTTGAAAAAGTACCCATAATTTCTAATCCTTTGCTATATTCACTGGGTAACCATAGTTGTTTAGGTGGAGAATAGGATACTGGTGTAGGTATAAATCCAAATATGTCGCCAAGCAAACCTGTATTTGATGTTGAGGCTGCTCGTAAATCAGATGTTGTTAACAAAGAATCTAACCTCGAAGCAAGTAAATCAATGGAAGGTGATTGAACAGATGTAGGAATAACAGCCGGAATAACCAGATCCGTATAAAGAAAATCTCCAATCAAATATTTTTGTGGTGCAGGCACAACTGCAGCTTGCTGAACAATATTAGTAGAAGAGTTTTCATTTCTATAAAACATTTATATTATTATATTAATATACTGAAAATGTATAAAGTTAAAATTATAATTTTTAATACCTGGTTAGTAAAGATTTCTGTAATCCTGGTCTTCCTTCAACAAACGCATTTGGTGGCTTATGATAGACGCTTGCAAGACTAGAAATATGACATACAAGTTCATCAAGTAATGTTGGTTCTAATAGATCAAGTTCCTCAGAAATTAATGGTTTTTCAGCAAGAATAATGTCTTTTGCTGCACCCGGATCAGTGGATAGTAATCTCCAATAAAAGAAACCACGATCACGTAAATCAGGATTATCTGAATCTTGTGTAGCTAAACTTAGAACTTGTTGTACTAGCTCTTGAGTGTCAGAAGGTCGCTTCAAAAATAGCTTAACAATAGCAGTTAATAATTGCAATTGAACCTGAGTATTTTCATCATGGAAACTCTCTAAGAAATTTTCCAATAATTCATCAGCATTATCTATACGTTCTGCATATTCTCCAATTATCCAAATCATAGATGACCTAGCATCAGGTTCATCTAATGTATCCAAATTTTCACACAGCAAGGAAATAATGCTTTCATACTTATTGGGGTACTTTCGGAAAATATCTTTGATAACAACAATTGCTTCTTGAACAACATAATTAATTTTTGTCTGTATAAGATCTAAAAGTGTAGATACACATCGTTCAGCAGACTGTTCTACTTTAATTGCACACAGACCAATTGCACGTACCGCTTTGCGTACAAAATCAACATCTACTTCAGTCGCATATCTAAAAATATACAAATCAAATATTAATTAAAACTGAATAGTTCAAACTTAAAAAAATTACTCCTTAAGTTCTGATATAACTTGTACTATGTTTGCCTTTGATGCCAAACGTGTCATAATATCTAATTTTTCAAGTTTGATGTAAATAGGATCATTATATTTCACGAAGAACACTTTCATCTCATGTTTAAGTATTTCAGGCCTCTTTTGCACTATTAATTTAATATTTTTAAGAGCAACAAATTGTACCTATAAAATATAAATAATTATATTTTACATACACATATATAAATATATAATTATAGATTACTTCTGGTTCCGTAGTTAGCAGAGTAACTAGTGGAGGAGCAAGCTTTTTTGTCAATGTAGTTACAAAGTCAGAATCAGTTGGTAACATTTCCATTAGTTTCATCAACACTTTAATGGTAGATAAAATAACTGCAGCATTGGCATGAGCCAATCGAGGTATTATTCTTTCACATACACTAAAATATATAAAATCAACAAATTACGATAATACATACTATTCTAATTTGAATAACTTGATTAAAAAGTATTAAATTATTTTTTAGATATCATGGTATTTAAAATATTATTAATTATAATACACCTGGTTCATCTTGACTAATGGCTTGCGCTACAGGTTAAGGGTCAGTCACAAGCCTAGTAAAATATACAACAGCTGAATGCAACAGGACTTGAATATATGCTACAGTCATACATTAACATACAAATCATAACACCCGTGAATTTTTAAGATTTTAAAACCACTTATTAAAAGTTTGTTAAGATACAATACTAATTATAAATCAATTATTTTAACACAAAAATCTAATAAGTATTTAAGTAGGTGATATTAAAAATTACTTTTGTGCCTCACGATCATCTTTTGGACTGTAGTTAACCAATGAATCAAGTATAAACACTTGGCCCCATTCAGTACATTCGTTTAATGCAGTTAAAAGCTTATTAATGATCTGAAAATTCATTTCGATTAATGGAGAACCAGTTATATTAGCTGCATTCATTTCAGATAAAGCTGCAACGGCATTGGAAACCACCTAGTTGATATTTATATAAATTATTTATTTTATTTCAAATTTTTTCTTTTTTATAGAAAATTACCATATGATTGGAATCTGATAAAAGTTCTGTCAGTTGTTCTAAGAATCCTTGATCTTTAACTAGTTGAGCATTAATGTCATAAAGTTTAGCAACACAAATTGCTGCTGTTTTACGTACGTATGAATCTTCGTCACATAAACATTTACGTAATGGTTCACACATATATTCTGTGATTTTATCAACTCTAATATAACCCATTGTGCGCACTGCTAAAGCTCGTATTAATGGATTTGGATCCTCACAGTCCTTGAAATAAATATAAATATAATGTATAATTTAACCTAATTTAACAATTTTATTGGTAGACAAAAAGATACCTTTACAAATGTATTGATCGCCATAATTGCCATATCAGGATTACTTTTAGCATAGTTTGTCAAATACAAGTAAACAAGCTTCTTCAATTCCAAGTCATCGGTTTGCATACAATTTACCACATCAGGAAACAGAGAGGACAAATCTTTCCCAACTGTTATTGACGCTATAACCTATCATAAATAATATTCCACGTTAGTCCTGCAGTAATTCAAATGCGATATAGTCTTTAATGATAAAGAAACGAATATCAGATATTATACCTTTTTTAGAGCTTCTTTCTTTTTTTCTTTTTTATAGCTATTTAATTTTGATTTCAACTCAAATATTTCACCTTTTTTGGTGGTAGTAAAATATTTACTGTCAGTCATTGTTGTACTTTGGTTCTCCTAAAAATTATATTTTATAAGGTGAGTATTATAAATACAATTTGTGGAAAATTAATTCAAAACAATCAATATTTATGGAAGTACAATTAAAAAGATTACGCACCTTCAAACTTACTTTTCTTATGAGTTTTTGTGGGCGTCAGCGGCAATTACTTTAGTAGTTATGAACACGTTAATCGGATTTAACATAAAGTTCCGATTTTTTGTTAATACTCTAGAAAATAGAATTATATTATATTATGAAATAAATCGCTGACGCTGAAAAGTATTCAAAAGGTCCAACCCTGAATATTGATAAAATACATACTATATAGATAACACATTGTTATGTATAAACAATTGGGGCACTGTTTCTCGATTGTAGGAATATAGTTTGGTAGGTAGATATTTTTGTTATATCTAATAAATAAAGACGATTTATACAATAGGTATATTATTGTATATTTAATTTTCTTGTGGAATTTCACGAAAACGATAATTTGCACATGGACAGGGGAGGGGGAAAATGGAGCACATATCCCGGGCACTGCGATTGAAAACGGTATTTAAGTCCCCGCAATCACTTTGTTAAATCTCTTAAAATGTTTTGAATAACAATTTTAAATAAAATTGTCTAAATTGCCAAGTTGCGTATGTGATAGAGAGAGATAGAAAAATTCTAATCCCCTTAATACCGCGTTCTTAAATTATTTTATATTTAAAAACTTTGTAAAAAAAAAAAACGCATTTTGATCAAATTATTATTTACAATTGTTTTATGTATATTTTACTTAATATTTTTATAAGTTATTTCCAGAGTAGGTGAAATACACCCCAAAAAAGGTCATGACCTTTTTGACCTACATTGTCAATTATGATCCAAATATTTTTGATACTTACGTAATCACCTCCCAGGCCATTTTTTCAAAATCAAAATTTAGCTTTCCGGTTTTCAGACTTAGTACTGTCAATAATATTATTAATATTAGTATGGTCTCCACACGCCTTGTGAACTCGGCTTTATGGGAGTCTGCGAACCAAAAACAAGTTCAGGAACCACTGCTTTATTATTGTATTACGCGAGTATTCTTATAATAAAATTTCATTTTCCTCTAACTGGTACATGAACATAGTTTGATGAAGACTAATATAATTTATACGAACACCTGCAGTATAGTTTCTATAAAAATATAGGATTAAAAGTATTATTGTTAATTATGATATGTTGTAATATATTTGGAAACATTTAGGTAAATTAATTTATTTCCACATGGTTTTCATATTGATTTCAGTTCTTATATTAAATGTAAAAGTTAACCATTACCTATGCCAAGAAATATTTTTAAAATTTTAGAATTTTGTTAAAAATACTAATAATGAAAAACGATATGAGGAGGCGGTAAAATATAGGTTTAGGTAAATTTTAGCCAAATATAAATTGATTATTTGACTTAATAATAAGATGTTTAAAAATTGTATTAAATTACACTTAAATGTTTATTTGAATTTTCAATAGAAATAAAATGTGTTTTTACAATAAAAATAAAAAAATTATTACATTTTAAATTTAAGTAAGTAAGTGTTAAATTAATTATGAAATTTTAATTGGTGCCAATTTAAATGTATATATTAATAGGTATATTTAATACATTTTAATATTTAATTTTCAATCAAATTTACTATTTTATCACTATTTATATGAAACAAATATATTACCTATTATAGGTAAGACATTTATATTAACTTTATGGTATGTAGTGTCATATTTAGTGATTTTAGTATCTATCCATTTCTAATTGGTCCAAATCAATTTATAGGTACCTACCTATTTAATACATCTTAATTTTCAAGGAGTAATAATTTATTTTAGTATTATTGTTCGATACTACACATAGGTACTATTAATTAATTAAATTTGATACCCAATTATTGTCGGGTGGAATAAGAGATAACGTTACGTTGTAGTGCAAGTGTAGCCGACTGCGCCAGATAGCCTGTATGTCGCCGAATACCCTGCGAAGTATACCTATGTAAGTATACAGAGAAAATACAGTCCACTTGCCCTTAAACACGTGGGCTCTCGCTTATATAATAAAAAAAAAAATAATAATATTTCATTTGGACATGTAAGTTGTTTCACCTTCTTCACAATCCTCCATTTGGTCCTTCGGGGCGGATGTATCGCATATTCGGTGTACTCATATTTCGTGTGACCTAATATATAACAGTGCAATTAAATTGTAAAATATCGTAAAAACGCGTGTTTTGTTTCGTTCGTTCGTATAAATTAATAGTGTACTGTGCATCATTATACCACTAACGTCGTGAATTGGATTCGCTAGATCAAGTCAGAATTTCCTATTTTCTATATCCTTTCATAATAATTAGTGTTGAGCTTATCGCTCGTTTTAGTACAAGCACAGTAAAATAGTAGATTTGGTATCTAGTTAATTGTATAACGTAATTAGTCCTATTTGGGTTTTCCATAACTTTTATATTCATACACTCATACCTATCATACCTACTTATAAATAATAAATAATGTCTGAGATAAACTCTCTTATCATTCGTCAAGACCATCTGACTCATTTCGGCTCGTACGTCAAGAATAACAAAGATAGTATTGATATAGAACAGATTACACACCGTAGAAAAAATCGAGGTTATTTGGGACAATTTTGAACAAGTGCAGACGCAAATCGAAGAAGAAAAAGAAGTCTCAGAGGAAAGTGAAATTTACAGAATAAATTTTGAAGAGTTATATTACAAAAGTATGATAGATTGTGACAAGATTATGAAAAATGTGTCGATAATTTCTAGCCATTCCGATCATAATGATGACTCACATGGTATAGAAAATCGGTGTTGATGAGTTGCGGCCCAATTCCTAAATAACGTACGAGTTGCGGCCCGGATTTATGAGAGGTACGTATGAATTGCGGCCATACAATAATGCATATATTATATATACTATATGTCTATATGTCTATATATAGTATAAAAACATCACAATATTACATATTTTCTAGTATAAATTGTACTTATATTAATATTTGTTGTAAAAAAATAAATAATAATATATATTTTTTTTGAATATTATTATTTAATAAATAAAAATATTCATATATTAATAATATTTATTTTGAGTATTTTTTTTTTGGTTATACGAAGATATTATATAACGATAATAATGTTAAAAAATAAAAGTATTGGTATAATATAATATAATGATAATAATGTCAAAAAAAATAAAAGCATTCATATATTAATAATATTTTTTTGTGTTATGAGAATATAGTATAATAACCTATTAATATTGTATAATAATTTCGTTGTCTATTGTTTTGGCGAAAACTTAAAACTCAACGATTTAACTAAATCAAAATTATCTATTTCTTTCAGCTCATACTTTGTCATCTGTTCTATAATGAAAAATTCTTTTTCACACATTTTCTTTGTTCTTACACTTTTACTTTTGCATTTTATGTATGTTTCAGATTGAACTTGTAGTAATACATCAACAAAGTTATATATGTTAGGATGGCTAGTGTAGAACAACATGTTTAGTTTTGAATGAAAACTTTCACAGCTATTAGTAGTACGGTTGCAGCTAGCAGTAAACTGTGCCCAAATGTTAGGGGGAACATAGCGTCCGGTGAAATATAGTTTTCAAAAATGTAGTCTGTAAATTTCACAATCTGGTCATTTTCAGCAGGCTGTATTGTCAAAATGTCGCAGTCTATACCGTTTTCAGGCTCCAAAAATAGTAATCCAAAAAAATATTTTAAATAATGACTATCATTTATGTTATTATTGTATAATTTAGTAAGTCCTAAAATTTGGCTTTTCCTCCTCCAACTTTGCCCTAAATGAAATCGACATTCTTTTATTTGTGCATTAGGGAAGACTTCCACTACAGCATTATGTATTGCTGGTTTAAAATCTATAAAAATGTCAGTAGAAAAGCAAGATACACCAACGGATATGGAGTGACGAATTACATGTTAAAATGCACACGTGTATGTAGTACTTAACTTGTTGGGTAATAAAAAAAAACACAAGAGGTAAATAAACATCATTTTTAATGCCATGTATGGTAAAAAGTTGGGTAAAATTTTTTGGACAGCTTTTGAACGTTCCATCGATGCATATTTTCTTTACGTCACATACCACTTTTATATTTTGTTGCGTAGAAAAACCAATTATCGAATTTACTTTATCGTTTACAAACAAAAACTGTTCACCAATGTTGGTTTTAATTTCCATGGATCCCAAAGCAGCATGTAATTCTTCAATGCAGCTAGTCAAGGGGAGTGCACAGATTGACGGACACAATGAATATTATGTCGAATTAATGATAAATCGTTGTTAGTCAAAGTCGGTATATCACCTTGTTTCAATTCCGAGCGAATAAGTTTTGACGGTTTGCAAGAAATGTCTACCAAAGCTTTTCTTTTACATAGAATTACTCATTATTTATCTATTTAGGGCTTTTTTGTCAGGTTCACTATGTTCGTGAATGGTGTTACTCTCAACTATTTTATTCGAAGTTGATAATTTAATAAAGCACTTACAATTTTTGACACAGCAAGGCCACCGCTGTACATCATTTTGTAGTGTCTTATGAAAACGGAATTTGTAGCCTTCGTAGATTATAAGAGGCTTTGATTTTTCACTATATACAAATTCCATGATGAACTATATTCAAATACGTATAATATATTACATAAACTATTATACAAACGAAACAAACTTTCACGAACAACGATTGATTTCGGACTGAATACGCATTGACAATTTTAATTTTGCCATTTGAAATTATCCGATTATCGCAGTTAATGCAAGTCATACGGCAGATAATACAATAAAACAATCTATATTATCTTTATCATATTATACGAAATTCTCATACGTGTTGAACATTTTGTTTCGCTATGTATATTCAACACCGCATCTGCAAGGTACATAGGTAATAGATAAAGGTGTATATATTATATAGGTAAGGTACATAGGTAATAATAATTACTGGGGCCGCAACTCACCTACCACTAAAATATTGTCCGGCCGTAACTAACATATACATAAAATAAACAGGCCGGAATTCACCGGTCTCCAACACCGGAAACGACAAGTCGGGCCGCAACTCACCCTATGAAATAGTTCTCGTTCGGTTACGCTTTCGTGCAACAATCAATATGTTCCCCCTTCGATCAAGTTAGCAGCACTTGAAATTCCCATATACTCTGGAAATTATACAGAGTGGTCGTCTTATTTTGACATATAAATGGCACTTGTGCATAATAATAATTCGTTAAGCGATATTCAAAAATTCTTTTATCTACGTTCGTCACTTAATGGCGACGCCAAACGTAGCATTCAATGTTTACAAATAACATCCGATAATTACCAGAAAGCATGGACTAGTTTAATCAAACGGTATAATTAAAAAAGAATTTAGGTACAAGTACACACTAAAGCGTTAGGTATTTGATTTGGCACCGATAGATGAGGAATTTTCCAGCCAATTACGTAAATTAAACGACTTATTATCAGGTCATATGAAAGCCCTCGAAACTCTTGGTCAAAGTCCGAATCAATGGGGATCATTACTAGTACATTTGATAACGACAAAGTTAGATGCTGTAACATTACGTCACTGAGAAATCAATTCCCATAAATTAGATAACGTAACAGCTGAACGCGTACTTGAATATTTACAGTCTCGATTTAGAATATTAGAAGCGGCCGAAGCATATGGGAGTCATGTTTCTACTTCGATATCAATTGAGAACAATTGAAATTTAAGAAAAATATACAGAAGTCTATATCGTTTGTAACTACGGGAGAAATTAAATGTTACAACGGTAAGCAATCTCATACGATTTATAAATATTATAAAATTTAAAAAAAATTTGTAAAATGTTTATAAAATGTAGGTATACTTAATAACATAGTAAACAGTTAATTGAATGAATCAACCGATTTATTAGGATTTTTCACAAACCTAGTCTTTGAAAATCGATGATTGTATTTATAGCATTGATCAGTGGTTTATCTTTTTTGGAATTGCTATTAAGTACAGTTCTTAATGAAAAGTTACATGTTTTCCATCTGTTAACACATATTTTTATATTATATTAAAAAAATTAAAATTATTAAGGACATAAAAAAATTACCTTTCTTTCATAGGTACTTCTTCCATTTCCGAAATTTTGTATGTCTGGACAACGAATAATTGATCCCTGTTAATTGATGGAATGTGGATATTATAAGATCCACCCGTTGGTTTTTTAATTTTAATGATGTTTTTCTTTTTTTCCCTGATTATTAGAGTCATTTTCTAATATTGTTAGGTATGATTGAAACTATTGTAATTTAAAAAAAAAGATTTTAGAAAAAATATATTTATACTAATTCATATAATACATACTGTTTTTTTTTATTCGATTTTAAATTAATAGATCCTGAACGTTATTTATTTTTTTCAGTTTTTATCTCAGTGTCACTAAAATCCTAAAAAAAAATTATATATTTAATATAAGATATATTATATATAATAGTATGTAATATAATTATCATAATATTTAAATATATAATATTAATCACAAATCGAAAATTCGTATCTTTTAAATTATAATAATATATGTATAGCTAACAAAAAAAAAAAAACTCGTATTTCGTAATCACTTTATTTCTCAAACTCTTAGCATATTATATTTTTATTAAAAAATCTTCAAACATTAAAAAAAAAAAATTGACTAAAATCTTATGTATAAAATATCATTATTCTCATTTTCCAATAATATCTTATACCTTTTAGTTTTTTTAATTCTCAGTGTTATGGTGTTAATTGTAATAGTAGGCGTGTACAAATATTAGTAATACATAAATTCTCTATTTTTTTCTTTTTACTATTTTAATTTTCTGTTTAATTGATACGGATGTTCTGATTTTCATCATTACATTTTAATATTTTATAAAAAAATGTTATAACTTTAGCACATTTCTTGAAAAACCAATTTAAAAAATTAAATAACGAATTTTATTTATGATAGTAATAACTCGAAATACTTAATATTTAAAGTAATATTATAATTAAAATAATAGGTTTAATACTAACATTCATGCTGAAATCAGTCTCATCATTGTATTTAAAAGACGTTTTTTACTGGTAATAAAAAATATGTTAAACAACAGAAAATGGAAAACACAAGTTATACGATACTGGTACTCTGATAGCTTATAACTGAAGACCTACTATGCTCGGCTTATATTTATATCAATGATATATATATAAAATATATATATAATTTGATAATATACTCTATTTCTTTTTTTAATATACTGATTAGGGGGTGTGGAAAACTGTTTTATATAATAAATATATGTTGTTTTAAAACGCTATGTATAATGAGCCTAGCTAATTTAGCAATAGATTAGCATAATATATATTTAACATTTTTAATCTTGTTTTCTTTCATACACAATTCAGGAAGTAGGTTATTATATTTAGAATATTCATAGAAAATAACGATAAGTATGTAGTAAATATGCAAACCCTGCACATTTACTATGCAACTATTTTAGTATGTTTTTTTCACCTTTAACACTCCGAATGTTGTCGACCACAACAAGGAAATAATGTGTATAGTATTTATTTTTAATAATGTTTAATTAATTATAATATTCTTGTTACTTTATTCGAAACACCTGCCTCCATCCTCGAGTTAACCTAGGTTACCTCCTGTGCCATCAAGGCATTACATATGTTGTTTTTTTTAACAATTGTTGGGCGTTGACGATAAACGAAAAATGTAAAACATATGTTTTTCTTTTTTAACAATTGTTGGGCGTTGACGATAACCGACAAATGTAAATATATGTTTTTCTTTTTAACATTTACGGGGTGTTGACAATTGGTTTACATAAAAAACAGTTTAATCCTGCAATAAATGCTTTAAAACACCATGTTTCGTTTTTATCAATTGTGGGCTTTGATAATTGTTTTGTATAAACAACATATTTCAGACGATCACTGTAATCGGAACTGCGACTCTGTGCTGTTGCACACATAACTTTTAAGCGGTTTAAAGAAATATATTATAATATTATAATAATATCAGTATCATTTTGTATTATCAGTATGTTGTATTAAATTATTTTTATTATAGTAATTTAATTTTATATTGGTGAATTCTAATTTATTATTATATATTATTATTTATATAAATAACTGATAATATCGGTTGTATGGACAGTTATTAATTTACAATACATTTTCAGATACAAATTTGAATATTATTACAAAATTATAGTGAATACTTTATACATTCCGTAAGTACAAACATTCATATTTTATTTAAAAAAAAAAAAAAAAAATTAAAATCAGAAAAATCAGCAAAATAAAAATAAATTTGTATACTTTAAAAATATATATTTTTAAAATATAATATATTTTAATGTATAATTTCAGAAGTCTGATACTTGAACTATACTAACAACAACTACAAAACACTACAATCATCGAAGAATTATTTCAGAAATCTGTTACAAGAATATAAGACGACCATCGATCAAAAATATAATTTATTTACAAACAATTATATACACACTGCGAGAAATAGAATAGGTATAATATTATTATTATTATTACATATTTTATTAATATGTCTAGTTTTAAAATTATCAGTAGAATTATGAAAAATCTGATTATTTAAATACTGTAGGTAGTGGACTTGTTGAAATCGAACGATTTAAAAAAAATAGATCAAATACTTATTTTTTAAAAAATTGTATGCAGTTTTTAGATTTTATACAGTTTTTTAAATTCGCTTCACCATTACTTAAGTCTAAATTAAAATTATTATGTACTCGTTCATTATATAAATTAAATTTATTCGTTGATTGGATTAATGAAAATATTTTAACCAATATAGAACAGAACGTAGCATTTAAGACATCTAATATTCTAGTATATTCAAATTCTAATTAGTTAGCTTTTGACCGAAGAAAGTAATTTTTGAATAAAGAGATCTAACTGATCGTTAAGACAGATAGACGGAATACATTTAAGAACTAATAAAGTAAATATAGTGGGAGGTTATAAGTATATTGAAATACCTAAATCGATAGAGAATAAAAAATCTATTATGAATATAAAAAATAATAATTATAATTTTGAACATCTAACTAACTTATAGATATGTAGCAATTTTTTACAGCTTTATTAATAGTATTATTTTTATATCTGTATAGGTATAGTTTTAATGTTTTATTGACATTTTTTCTACAGTTCATAATATTTATTTTAACAGTATTTTAATGTACGTAATTTATTTCTATACTTCATAGTATTTAATAGTAAGATTATATATTGTCTAAACTGTAAAAAAGTGTGTATTAAGTGCCAATTGTAATAAAAGAATTATATTAAAAACGGTATAAACACGTTACCTTACGGTTAAGAATAAAAAAATAATAAAAAACATTCATTTGATCAAGTTTTTCTATATATGTTTTGTACTGTTTTTACTATTTTTACTGTATTTTAGCTTATAATGACAAAAAATATATCGTTTTATAAAGTATATACGTATTTTTGTATAACCAAACAGAAATTATTGTAAAAGCATTATTTTATAATATCTTTCGATGTAATCCAAGGGTTATAAGGTGAGCTTATCGATTTCACTAACATTTTATTTTTATCCTTTTTTATAATACGTTCAATAAAAAAAGTACTTAGAAAATTTGTTCTTTTTATCTCTTCCTCTTTGAAACATTCTTGTATTATATTACCTAATTCATTTTTTAGGTGATAAGGTACTGGATTAGTATGTAAAATTTTAGAAATTGTAAAAATTTCTGTAGTCCAATTTAATGTAAATTCTTTAGCGAATACGTATTTATATTTTGAAATTCTATCTTTATCGTTACATTTTTTTTTTTTTTTAATTTTCTCGTTTGTAATTTTATTGTATTTTATTTAGATTTGATTGAGCTTCAAATGGTGTGCATTTAATTGTTGTATGTTTAGTATGATAAATGATTAGCTCTTGGAGAAATAGGTATTAATTAATTGGATTCAGCATATGAAGATCATGATATTACATTATTCAGAGACTAGTGACTTGAAATTTAGACATAAAGCCGATAAAATATTAGAAAATAGTACTTGGGAAAGAGTATTTTCAGGAAAAAATTTAAAAAAAAAAAAACAGTAGCCTATGCGGTGATGAATGTTATGAAAGCAAAGAAAAATAGCTAAAATAAAATCGAAAAAAAATAATAAAAGAATAATTTTATGTCCGAACCAGTCAGGAGGTGTTATACCACTTATGCAAATGCTTGCTGGGTTATCAGCATTAGGTAATTTAGCTTCAGGCGCCTCATCTGTATATAATACTATAAAAAATTAAAGAAAAAAAGGTAATGGTTTATATCTAAATATACCTGTTCGAAAAGGTTTATCCTTGAATGGGAATGATTTTACGATGAAAGATAAAAAAGCTATTAAGAAAAAAAACTAATTTAACGCTACCCAATAAAGCTCTCACAACTCAACACATTATTTATTACGCTACAAAATTAAAAATTAATCATTTCCGCGCAATGTTTTCACGTGATGACCTACCAAAAAAACTGAATGCTGTAGTATGTGTAGTAATAAACTTGGATAAATCATCTGGTCGTGGAGTCATTGGGTAGCGTATTATAAACATAAAGACACGGTTATCTATTTTGATAGCTTTGGTGATCTTGCACCTCCTACTGAAGTTCAAAAATATTTTAGGGGGTGTAATATTTCATGTAATTATACAAAATATCAGAATTTAGAACATTATAGAACATTTATTTGTGGAAATTTATGACTTAAATTTTTACAATGCGTGAATCAATCACTTTAAATTTAGCAGTAGACAAAACCATCGTTATCTGCAGATTATTTCCCATCAATTAATACAAATAAAAAGTCTAAAATAGCATTGCTTCACTTACAGATGTAAAATACTTTTCCGAATATAAATGAGATGAATAACCGAATGAGAATGAATATATTAAATGAGATGGAAACAGTTTCCAAAATATGGATGTAGAAATTGGAAGCGATTGTTATGAAATAGAAGATATTAAGAATGATATTTTAAGACGTCTTATATAATCGAAAATCAAGTAAAAAACAGGTATTGACTTTGATATGTGGGTTAATGAACATGACTTTAGTTGTTATATTAAATGTAATAAGAAGGTAGATTTTAATGTTAAAAACAGTTTGGCATCGGTATTATGATTTAATAAACAACATTATTTTAGTACACATGGTAAAATTCATCGATCAGAGAGAGCAGTTAATAAAAACCATATTAATTCTATAAAGGTAATGTGTGATATAGCACAAGGTTCATTCAGTAACAGTAATTCATCTCATTCAATTCACGAATTTTTCCCGAGCGGAAGAGCAGGAACGAAAGTGGTTGAAATACCAGCAAACTTAATTTATTACAAGTTTAACACATCAAATATCCACTCAATAAATATCAGATTAGTTGACCAAGACCGTAAACCTGTTCATAACTTTAACGAGAAATTAACAGTTGTTTTACATATTAGAAACGGTGGATCTTAAAATGGGTTTAAAATTCAGTAATAAAATGAATATAAAGAACTCATCACAAAGTAAATTCACTAGTAGTTAAACTGATTTACATCCCTTAGCATCAAATGGTACGCTGAGATGGTCTAATTGTATTAGAAACGCTAATGATATTTAGGCCGCAACACTTATAGTCTAATACATTGTATAGTACTATATTATATAATATTTTGTATTTCTGTTAATTTAATGATATATGTACATTATTGTTATACCTATTATTTACCAACTATTTAGATTTGTAAGTTTATAACTATTTATATGTAAATATCCGCCCACTTCTGTGGTAGTGTTTGACCCGTATATGTCAACTGGCATTGGCCACTTGATGGGGGTAGGTACAATATATTAATACGTACCTACCTAATATTATTTGAATCCATTCTTCTCGATAACTGATATGTGCTGTAGGAAGTTTTTATTCATATATTGAATTTTATTATATAGGTACTTATTATTGGGTATTATAATCGTCATCGGAACATTTTTATTCTATCGAGTGTTGTGTTTGATTATTAATATTTACTAGACACCTGTGTGAACTGTCCAATACCTATACTAATTATAATTATTATATAAAATGGGAAGAAAAGCAAAATAGACAATAATATTCTGAGATTATTTTTTAAGATTTAAAAAAGAAATTATTTGTGTAGATGGCAAAAGTAAGTATTAATACTAAAATTATCTGTGTATTAACTCGTTCCAGCACAGGGGTCTGATAATTTTTGATACCTGTACTGCACGGATACCATTTTTTTTAGAAAAAATTCTATTTAAAGGCAAAAATCGAATATTTTTTCGGTAGTTAAAACTATTTTGGCGTTAAAAAAAATTAAAAATTTTTTTTTAAAAAGTTGCGATAGGTGGGATGACATATGTCCCACCGTGCAGCATGTGCTATATATTAAATATTGTGAAATATATTGCGGTTACGAATAAAATATAAATAATATTACATTTTATGACTAAAATCCTTTATTTTTTAAGACTTATAAATAGGTACTAGCTATAAAAGGTACTTATAATAGTAAAGAAAAACAATTAAATCCATAATATCATCATTCCATAATGTATTAAAAATGTTTACTCGTTTACAAAAAG
>JAIPRL010007617.1:0-22912 GCA_025469235.1 Pemphigus obesinymphae
GAGCCGGCAGTCGTTTTCGGTAATACATTTTGTTTTTAGAACATATTTATATCTTGGCTTATTAACCGTTAGCCATATTATGTTTACAGAGTTTGATTGTCTATTTTAAAATGACAAAATAAAACCATATAAAAATTTTATATGAATATTCTGGGGTTGTGGTACGGAGACTATTAATATCAACAAAGATTTTTTTATTTTGTGAAAATTGAACATATCTAAAATAAACAATAGGTAAGTGTATATGTATATAAATAATAATTTTCAAAATGTCAATTTCGAATTACAATACTTACTGAGTTTTCAATGTAATATTTCCGTGGCCAAACTTGCACATTCGTTGTTCGTATATGAAAGGCGTATCCCGGATACATATAAAGTTAATGTTTATATTGAGATATAATTTTTCAAATGTGCAATCGGGCACCTGAACAGCTGATGTAAGAAATTTATACATACGGGTTTATCTGTGATAGATTTTGCATTGCAGAAAGTATTTAATAGGTACCTACTTCAGAGTATGATTAAAGAATCTAGGTGTGCGAAATATTAACGTATAAAAGCAAAAACGTTTCTTGTTTAAGAGGATGTTACACTCGCATTTGTTGTCTCTGTCTATCTAACAGATAATATAGCAAAATCACACTACGCAGAATTGAAATTTTGGCGTTTAGGTCAAATTTAGAGTATAAACACCTATTACAAAATTTAAAGCGAGGAATATTTTCGAGTGAACCTCATGGGCATTTCGTGAAATACCGTCTGACGAAAATGTTAAAGCTATTTAAAAATATCAAAAACTAAAAATGCCGTAACTTTTTTTTCTGACAATATTTTACAAAAAGCCCATGAGGTTCACTCGAAATTATTCTTCCCGTTAAATTTGATGATAGGTGTTTAAGCTCTAAATCTAACCAAAATGCCATAATTTCAATTTTGCGTTGTACAATTTTGCTATATTGCCAATTAGATGGACGGAGACAAAAAACGCGGGTTTTTAGCATCCTCTTAAGTATTTGTTTGACGTTGCGACAATGGAACGTTTTACCGACAAAGATAAACCGTATTGTTATATTTATATTAACGATTTCGTGTTCCGCAAAGCCAATAAAACCAAAACCGGAGTTAAATGGAGGTGTACGGTAAAATCCTGTTAATTCGAATTTATTGGCCGACGATAGCCAAACCGTCGTTTTAACTTATAACTCCGATCATAACCACGAAACAAGTGCTAATATTAACAGTAAAGTTGTTGCTAATTCTTTAAAGAGAAAAAAAAAACAGCACGAAATACTGCTAAGCGTCCATTGAAATTAATTCATAAATGCAGTGTATAATAATCGAATGCACTCGGTTTAACAACGAATAACTCTATACGAAGGGAGTATATATATATCGGCACTAGAAAGAAATCATCACGGCCGTTTTCCAAGAGTAGAAGAACAGACGTCCTTAAAATATTATTTGGATTACACTGCATATTATATGGGTGAGAATTTGTTGCCTACAATAAAATAATACGAAATTTATGATTTTCACGCACAAATGAAAATATATTTGCTGTCAATACTTTTCAATATTTTTTTTACAACGGATAAGTTTTAAAAATGGGCACTTTATTTTATTGATATTCGTGCTACCAAAAAAGTGTTCAAGCACCTACGTAAATATTTGTTTCGTGTTTTTCGTGTTAAAAATGTAAAAAAGTGTATTTCTATTATAAACTCGAAAAACAGTTGCAATAGCGTTCAATTAAACTAGGTACTATAAAATACAACAGTGCTGTAGGTTTACAATACTTATTATATATTTATGTTATTTTCGCTAAAAATTAATTTAATGTTTTTATATATTTGTCATAGTTTTTATACACATTTCTTAAAATATACTATAAGTAGTAAGTTGCGCATAAAAAGAAATAGGTAATAATAATGGCCAGAGTGTTGGTATTGTATATAATGCATTATATAAATGTATTAAATTTAAGCATATACAAATGACAATAGCTATATAATAATTATACCTGCAGTGCCATTTGACAACAAATCTCAAATTTGTACTAAAGTTGATATATATATGAATTTTTTGTTGTTGTTTTAGAAATTGCTGAATAGGTACTTTTTACAATTCACCAGATATCTAAATTTTAAAGAAAATCCCAACCATAATAATGATCTCCGAAATATTTTTATCAACTCAGATTATATATAGCAACACAGATTTACGACACAATGTCGATGGCTGTATGGAGAAAAACAATTTTTTTTTTTTTTTTAGAACTATACAGTGACATAACATATAATTAATTTTAAACGTATGTTAATTATGATTTCAGAATTAGAGCCAACTTTTGTAGCAAATATTATATAAGATCATTTATTATACTCCCGTTCAAGATTTTGAACGGGACGAAAATATTCTATCTTACTCGTGGTATATAATATAATATCTTAATAGAAGAAGACCTATTATAGTCAATAAATGGGAAATATAATTTATACTTCATGTCGTTTAAGAGTATATACGAGTACTTTTTTTTTTTTGAAAAATCACTTATTATAATACATTTCACACACATTCGAGAACACGACAAAATGTATGGCACAATAATATTATCAGAAATGTTCGTCATTTTTGCCATTTAAATATTATAATATGGAATATAAATTATTATATTTAATATTTAATAAAATTATTTTATATATAAAGAAGTTCTACAATTAAAATAATTTATGGTTTATACCAAATAACAATTATCATTTAAACCTTTATAAATTTAAAAAAAAAACATTTTTGACCTATTTTCGATGTAGGTACTTTTGGTCAACATTTTGAATGGTTTTCTTCTTTTTTTTTTTTTTTTTTGGACACTGGATATTTTAAAAGCATATATGTAATACACGAAAGCAGCATATTATACGATATGAAAAATTTAAAAATATTATAATTAATCGTTGCTTTGAAAACTGAAAATAATATATTGCAATTAGTAGGTACGGACTACGACAAGAAATAAGTGAAACGAGTACCGAACATCCGGTTTCGGTATCCGGTATGTACATACTAACTTTTTTAATTGAATAAATATTTTAAATTCTATATGTATATAACAATTATGTATTTTACCTTACTATTTATATGACTGTAAATTACTACCTACGTATAGTATATGACCACTGGATTTAAATTATTGTGTAGTATAATGGGTTCGTCACAAATATAATGTCATTAATCATGATTTATTTGGTTTATTAAGTGTAATAAATAATATAAATTTTATACTCAGGTATAACAAAATGGAAATTTGATAATATTATTAATTTTAAATATACAATAGGTACCATAAAAATATTAAAACGATAAAAATCGATAAAGTTATACCTACTACATGTATAAAATGCAAAATTGAAATAACGTTTTAAAATGTAAAACATATCATTTGAATTTATTTAATGTTCATAAAATTATACAATTCTTTTATGACAGGTATATCCTGAAGTCTTAAATTTTTAATAAAGTATTTTTTAAATGGATTTTTTTATTTTCAGGACACATTTTTATAATGCGTAGGTGCTATACGATCCGCAAATTTTTACCACTTGCACTTATTTTAAAATCGCTTTTAAATATGTCCTTTTTCGTCATGGCTTGAAAAAGTTGTATATATATGATTATAATGATTAAAATCTATAACGTTTTAAAACGGAAAACGTTATAACGCAAAATTTAAATAAGGTTTTATTAACAGAAAACGTTATAAGGAAAGAAATAATAACGTTTTCAAGCTATTGAAATTAAATTATATTAAATTTAAATAAATTGTCTATATAATATACTATCTAATAAAATTCACTATTAATAATAATAAACTATAGGTATGACATCATTAACTTTATTTTTATTTTATTTATTCGTTTTACGCCTAACGGCAATTTACAGAAAAAAAAAAAAACAAGACAGTAACATTACTTAAAACGGCTAATAGTAAAATAGTAAATTAAGTAGTAATTAAGGTAAATGAATAAAAAACGAAAATTAATACAAAAGCAACCAATGGGCTAAGTTAAGGCACAGAGTAACCATCGTTACGAATCATCTAATGTATAGTGGGTGGTTGAAACCGTAGGCTGTAGAGTGGTATGGAACATAAAACTGAACTTGATTTCGCGTAGCACAAGTATAGGGACTGAAAATTTGACACGAGCTAGTAATTCGGGAGAATCTAAACACCGCGCTCTTTAGGTAGGAGAGCAGATAAAAAATTATCTACATAGAAGCGCGACGCGAAGAAAGATAATGGATTTTAAACAAACTACGCAGTTGTTCATAATCTTAAAAAGGTACATTTACTATGAGTGTAAATGCTGCAAAAGGAGAGAAACCGGTTTTAAACACGTTCCATATTCTAAGCTGAATTTTTGGACGAGATATGGATGCCAATTCTAGAATTGATCGCACAAGAACAAAGTAAATGGCACGAAGGCAAATGTGAAACCCAAGCAAGTGGAGAGCCTTTGATATAATGAGTTCTGTCAGGAACAATATTTGGAAAGAACGACATACATGAACGCACGTTTCGTTTCATGCGTTCACGTTCATATTTTAGAACGTGAACGTGAACGACGTTTTCGAGGAATTTAAACGATTCTCAGGCCCTTCAGATTAAATTAAAATATATTAAAATGTCGCTATTAACCTTATTAGATTTAAGTATAAGACTTAAAAGTCAAATTTCCTTGGGTCCGCTATAAAATGAAAACGATAGTTTTTTTTTAATATATTTATATAATATAAGAAAAATGTATATTTTGTTAATAATTGATTAATTAAAATGAACGACCAGATGAACGTGAACGAATTCATTTTTTATGTGAACGTTCCGAACACTAGTCAGGAATAATACAAAATTTGGAAAAAGTAATAGAGTGGCACTTCTCAAGGTTTAGAGCGAGTCTCAGACGAAACACCCAGACATAAAATACATTTAACATGGCCTTCGCTGAGTATTATTTAATCATATCATACTAATAAGTTGAATTTTAACTGTTAAACAATCAATGAGGTATAAATTATAATCGAGTTGTTTATAAATACAAATATTTTCAATGTTTCACGATACCATATTTTTGGGCTATTTTTTAAAGTGTGTTTTTTTCCAGTGGCCAAAAGAGGATACTTATATATATAGGCAAGTGTTTAGCTACTGGATGCGCAGTCAAGAAATCGTCGCCCGAGAAAAAAATGTTCTAAATACATTGTTTTGAAAAATAGCTTTTTTTTTTAAATACAACGATTTTATACTTTTTCTGCATCTTTAAAATCGGAATTCTTTAATCCGATTATTATATTGATCAAGAATCAAGATATAGAATATACAAAATAATAATTTTCATCACATTTACTTCATTAAGCTGGTTACCTCGGTTTATATTATATTATTATTGATGGTCTGTGGAGAAGAGATTAGATTTAACATTTAATGGTTTTATAATCTATACTAATTCAAACAATTCATATTTTTATTAGATATTGGATAGTTAATTAAAGGTATATATTATTATAAGATGCTAATGAACACATTATTAACACTCGATAAATATATTCACAAAAAAATGGCATGCTATATACACAATTTAATGCGTGTCAATGATTTCATGTTCATTAATATAATATTATAATGTACTTATCTACTTAACTATATATTTTATATAATTGTTTTATAGCAATATTAGAGTAAACACAAATAAGTATTTTGCGTGTATCGGTTTAAAATTTGCTGCAGTTTGCGTTTATCACGGTACATTTAACGCATTCGTGGTATTCATTTTTCAAAATTGATATAATACCTATATAATAAAACCAGATTACCTTGTGAAAAAAAAAAAAACTAAATGAATTTTTTTCGCCCGAATGTTCATTAAATTAATAATTATTATATACGTGTTCTTATCGTGTAAAAATTGAACGTTTCCTTTAATTCATTAAAACGAACAACAATTATTATTTATATTATTCAAAATTGTATTTGATAGGCCAAAGAACGTGTATGACGCGAGCGCTCATTGACGTCAAATGGTGGCTGTACATATCCTATATCCTACACCAATGGGCATATTGTGCGTTTTCGAAAAATGCAATAAATTGGTGATTAGAGAAAAATACTTAATAATAATACCACGTTGTAACAAACGGTAGAAATATAAATACGTTTTTTATTTTTTTTTTCATTATACCAGCTATTGTTGAATGTATATGTAATTATGTAGGTACTTCGAAATTTCTTCAAAATATGTACCCGTTTGAATATACGAGTCATATACCTACAACGATTAAATTGTTTAAATTATTTTTTATTTATTTAATTTGTTTATTTACTTTTTGTTGATTTTTATCAAATGGAAATATTTGACAGATTGCTGTGCCGATTTCTCTAATTTTTTCATTTCTCCTATTTCTCAAGGCGATTATATATTATTTTGCGGAAAACGAAATTCATAACTCGTAATGATAATATCGAGTTTTTTCCAGCGATTATAAATTAAAAACAGTAAAATTAATTTTTCTTACCGTTTTTTCTTAAATGTCCCGTTATTTACTCAATAAAAAATGCTTTATAACGAAATTGAATTAATTCGCCAGCAAACACTCACGGACACTTCGAGCAGGTACTACGCCATCCATGCAGCCGAAAGATAAAATAAATGTTATTTTAATAGCGGTAGGCGAAACTAAACGGCTGTACAACGAGCTTCCAAATGCAGTATTCGAGTAACGATTTGAATAAACACGACGGAGGGTAATTTATTACCTTGTTTACTTGTAATCTCAATTGTGTGTATACCTGCTAACTACTTTTATAAGCACCGGTGACGGGAACAATAACGGTATACGTACGGCCACAAAAATGCATAGATAACAGTGGTTTAGACTCATCACTGGCTATATTAATGCGCAAATTGGTTCTAATTCCAGTTTTTTTTTTTTTTTTTTCTAAATCGATCTATTATTCTATCTCATTAACAATTTTTAGGCCCAAATTTTAAGTTTCAATGAGATTTGTAAGTCCACTAACGAAGAAAATGAAAAGTAAGTTTTTCTGTACCACGTAAATTATACGTATCTACACCGTGCAGATTTAATGTTGAAAATACTCTCCGAAACAGTTATTTTCAAATACCACAACGCTTCAAACGACGTATAGAGTAACAAGTGTCTGTCAAGTACAGTAACTATACCAGTAGCGGCTAGTGTTAATGGAGCACAAGCGCACGCGCACCGCCTAAAATTTCAATAATTGAATACAATTTCAATACATGTTTCTATAATATATAAAATTATTATTTATTTATCGCTGTGTTACAGTACAACAATGTCTTGCGTATGAATATTATTATTGTACATTATATCATTATCACGCATCGCATCCGCTGTATTGTTGGTTGATGCTCGGCGACGACGGCACTGCCACTGTCGCGAGTCCGGTAGTGTTAGCGTTGTCCGTTGCGCACGCTTGAAAAATGCATGTACGATGCGCCGTTTGCACACGCGCCGTTTGCATTTTATTCCCTCTCTGGCGAAAAACACACCGGGTGCTATAGGAGTGATTTGCGAAATCTGAAAACCTGTTTGCAAATTATTTGCAAAATATTGGCGTTGGTCCGAGGTCGATCCGACAATGTGGGGGTGGGGGCAACTACACACACGTACCGCGGGTCAATTATTTATAGCATGTCGCGAAAAACTCCTTTGAACCACCAACTATATGTATATCTAACCATGACAAAATAGATACGAACCGATCTTCGCAGGAAGAGAAATAACTGTGATAAGCCGTATTCGTTTGTTAGCAATTGGGTTTATCATTTTTATCAATCCTGTAATTTGGATTTGTGAACAGAAAAAAATATTAATTAAAAAAAAAAAAATAGAAAATATTAAAACGGAAAATTGTATTTATAGAAAATTATGGAGTTGTGTGATGGAACCAGTTGAAAAACAGTTATTATGCACACGGCATGTTTTGAGAAGTCGGTATAAGAATTTATATAAAATGCATATCCAAGATAAAAAAAAAATTATTTCAATACACGAAAACAATGAAAATACTTTTTTACAGAACTGTCTGAAGGTATGAATGAACTTGAAAATGACAATTGTACAGCAGTTTTTGGCAGGTATTTTAGAAGTATAAAAGGTACATACTCAACGACTCAACAGAAACTGAAAAATGGGAATTTTACAACAGTTCATTTAGTAATTAATACTATTGATTATAAATTACAATCAAATTATAATGATCAATGTTAATATTAATGAGTTTTTAGAGGCATTACACAAAAATATTATGTATTGTTATCTAGATGAAAAACAGTACAAACGATTGAACTTATTATTATTAGGGACAAAAAGTTTGAAAGAAACATCAAAATTTCTAAACAAAAAAAAAATATTAAAATACTACAAATAGACTTTTCGAATGGCAACAATTTTATTATTTACTATTTTATTTTTTTAAATTTTTTATTAGGCAATTTAATTAAAAACTTGTAAATGATCTTTAATTTACATATTTTTTTTTTTTTACTTTTATTATCATCGACAGTATTAAAATTAAAATAACATGATTTCTATAATGATAAACTAGTTGATAATAATCGCCATAAAAAAACCCCCAAAATACGGCTTATCACGTCATTTCTTTTCCTGCGAAAATCGGTACGTAAGTAGATAGATATGTTAGCGACATTATGATACGCATATGTCTGTAAAGTATCCCCACATTTTACCGTGTATTAATTTTTCCACCTCTCATTGGCCACATAAATCAAGCATACATTTCCAAGCTATCACCACTGAATTGAACGAAAAATGGCAAACCTAATATATGGGAAAAAGTGGGGATGCGCATATCGGACTAAAATTCGTATTTTTGCTAACACACCTATCTATTTTGTTATGTATCTAACTACATATTCCATGGTCTTATGTCATAACGATGTTTGTCGTTTGGTGCAGTTATGATAACTACCCATTTTCAAATGTTATCAAGATATCACTACTTATCTAAGTTCTTCTTCATTGGCATTACAACTCTTCAAGAGTTTTTACCGCCACCGACACCGCCTTCACTCCTTTCGATTTTGTATTTTTTCTTCCCAATTTAGTATCCCTAGTTTCTCTAAGTCCTGCTTTACTCCATCTATCCATCGCTTCTTTGGACGTCCTCTTGGCCTTTTTCCTGTGGGTTTCCATTCAGCCGCCGCTTTAAGGTACTCTTATCTAGGTTATATGAGGTAAATTGAATTATGTTTTATATGAATGTAGATATGTTCTTAATAAAATTAATGATCTATTAAACTGATCGTCCGCTATAGGTCGGTAAGTCGGAGCGGACTACATGGGTAAGGTTCGTCCATTCGGCGTGGTATTACGGTCACAGAATTAAAATACTATGTTGGTTCTATTGACGGCAAACATGTCACATAAATAAACCATACCATAGTGGTTCCCTACACTTTAATTATAAAAAAATGTGTAGCTCGACGCTTACGGCAGTTATTTATGCAGAATGTAAGTTTATTATGGTTGATGTTGAAGGATACGGCAAAAACTGTGACGGGAGTATTTTTGCT
Source organism: Pemphigus obesinymphae (assembly GCA_025469235.1). Taxonomy (NCBI): domain Eukaryota; kingdom Metazoa; phylum Arthropoda; class Insecta; order Hemiptera; family Aphididae; genus Pemphigus; species Pemphigus obesinymphae. Next base: position 9,633 of record JAIPRL010007617.1, read on the forward strand.
AATTCTAACTTCGGTAAAAGGCTACGAGAAGAGAACTTAGATTTTCCTGAAGACGTGCCATTGCCGGGTACCGAAGAAATCTAATGAGGTCTTATCCCGGTAATGAGCTTTTACACCACGAGGAAAAACAGTACTTAATCTCAGACTGAGTCGGGCGAGAAATACTAGCGAAGATGCATTCGGCATTCTTAGCAAACGTTTTGGTGTTTACCACAGAAGACTTGAAATGAAACCTATATATTATGTTAACAAAATTGTCAGGGCCACGTGTTGTCTACATAACTTTTTGAAATTGAGGTTAGTCCTAGTTTAATGGCAGAAATAATAGACAGTGAAGGAGTTGCTACGATCCCCAAAAATGGTGCTCTACAAATCTTGAGAAATATTAGAGGTGCGTTTGCTGGAACTGCTTATGTGACAAAGGAGAAGTTTAATAACTACTTTTTATCTTCAAATGGATCTGTACAATGGCAAATCTGTGATTTGTACACGAGCGAATGCGATCCAATTAAAACAGCTACAGAATGAATATGTGTATGTTTTAAAAAAAAATTCTAACTTTGACTAACACAAAATTTTTAATATATTAGTTACGAACAATAAATTATTACTAGGTAACACAATATACATTGTTTTTCATTACCTGTGGTTCTAGTGTTTGCCCAATTTCCTGTAAACTATTTTCCTTTACAAGAATATTGTGGTAGTTGGTAATATAAATGTTCAATCCTTGTACAAGGAGAATTAGATTTTCCTCCAAATTATCCATATCTGTAATAAATTAAACAATTAAACCATTAGATTTTTTGTGACGGTCAATGAAAACAAAAATAAATTAAACATTTCAATTGCTAAATAATTAAATTAAATTATTTTTTAACTTATGGGTAGGTATTAACTTTTTACATACTTGATATATTAAAATTATTTTAGATAGGTACCTAATTAATTTACTTATTAAATAAATTACACCTACGTGCAGTACTTGAATTAGTGGAAAAGTATGCAGGGGAAAAAACTCATCTATACTATTTTTTAATATTTCGAGAAAATCGGCATATATGACGAACACTAAATTTGATATTTTAACATTTATCAGGGGAAGAAGCTCAGGAGAATATAATATATTTATTATATTACTATATTTAGTATATTACAGTATATATATATTATTTATAGTAAACTGTAAAATCTAATGTTTAGCAGACAATATTATAAATAAATATTTAAAAAGAAAATGTATTTTATACATAATTTGATAAATTTTTAACTTACCTTGACAAAATAAATGTAAACACACACGTGTTATCGTGACAAAATGTTTCCAACAACGCGTTGCAACGGTTCACTAGGTATGGACATAGATAATAAATACAAAATAATTAATAATATAAGTTATATAGTTAATAAATATATTCAAACTTCAGCCAGATAACAGTTATCAAAATCGTCGATAAAAGTCTAATTTTAATATAAATAAATAAATTTCTAATTACACTCAGTTTATTCCCAAATTTTTCATATTAAAATCTGGCACACACTAATATTATGTTTAATATGTAGTGTATATTATATTATACAATATACCACAAACGTCATACGTGTCAGTGGTTTGTGTATATTTGTTTGCCACTGATTTTTAGCGTGCACAAGTGCATTATCGATTATATCTGGAAAATTAAGAAAATAAGTGCAAATACATATACCTGTAAATGCACGGGAGAGCCAAAATGTATTTTAAGAAATAAGGTTCTTTTTTGGGATTTTAAAATCCAAATACAAACGCATAGAAGTTTCAATTAATAAGTACAAAAGCATATATGTATACAAAGCCAATTATAATTGAAGATAAAAATAACCTTATTGGGGAAGGTAAATAGTTATGGAATGTGAATTTTGCTAACAATAATATTGATACGTTTATATAAACATCAAAGTCCTTGTTTTAAAACCTATTAGTGAAAAATTCCAAAAATTAACTCTTAAAAAAGACGTTTATAAACATCGCACTGGTGTGCGAATATATTAAAAGTAAAAATAAGAATTTATTTTCAAATTAATGCATAACCATACAATTTAAAAAGTAATGTTCTTACGTAATGATTAATAGTGTTAATAACTAATAACATTTACTATTAGGCTACAAGTTATTATTATTAAACAAATCATATGATAAATTAGGTATAATGCACAGATACGTTGCTTATATAATATAGAATAACAAAATATTGAAAATTTTATATTTTTAATTTCACTAAAATGCTATTTTTATTTGTAATTTTATAATACAAAACAAAAAAAAAAAATATATATATATATATATATATACATATATACATACAATAAACTATTTATTTTAAATTAAATTAATTTCCTTTAAAAACAAAATATTAGATATGGTTATAACGTATAGTCCGTCACGAAATAAAAAAACGACGTACAGGAATACGGTTCATTAAAAACATATATCTCTTCTTTCATCGTTGCTTTTAAAAATGCAAGTATAATGTATATTAAGCACGTGTCAAACGATATTGCTTATATAAATATTTATGTTTGGATCGAGAAGTCCACTCAATGGAATACTTAATAAATTTATATACTACGTTCAAGCAAAATTTAAAATCCTCCGGAAAATGTGTTCAATCAAAATACCTTTCTGGTCACCAATATATATTTTTATCATTTACACACTGTATATAATTTAAAATCACGAAAATGAAAGTTTTAAAAGGCATAGATCATAGTATATTTCCAATTAAAATACCGGATATCATATACAATCGAAATACATATATAAATAATACATTATTATGTAAATTGTCCGATAAATTAAATCTTGCGCTAAATTTAAGTCACCGTTAGTATCTAAATTGTTTAGACTTTAAACTACATGTACTGTCCAAGTTTGATAATATAGACATTATAGACACTATATTGAAAGCAATCAGCATATAATATATCTATACTAAAACGCCCTCTATTTATTTTTAACCTTTTTATTATTTAATTACTATTATAAATTACAATAATTATCTACATGATAGATACGTGATTCTATATAAGACTTGCTATGTACAAATATTTTTATAACTACATCTTATAAAAATAATATATTCATAATTTCAAATTTTCTAAAAACATGTCTAAGACTTTCGGTACATCTTATTAAAGTATAAGTATACAAAAAGTGCCTATATATAGTATCTAACAATATCGAATAAAAAGTTAAAATATAAGATTCAAAATATAGAAAGAAAAAAAAATGATTCGTGTAAATAAAATTGAATTTTTATAAGAAATAAAAAGCTGGCCGGTAGGGGGTGGAGGAACTTCGCTCGTTGGTAGGATACTGGTGGTGTGGATATATTGAATTTGAAAGCAATGATAAATTATTTGTTTCAAAAAAACGATTCTGAGCGAAGCTTCGGTGGACCGCAAATTTTTTTTTATTTTTATTTCAAATTGTTTACCTTCATAATGTATTGACATACGTTTTTGGTGAAAATTTCAAGTTTATAGATCTATTATTTCTCCGCAATTCTAATACATTTCATACTAAAATAATGAAAATTTTGAAAAAAATGAAATTATATTAAAAATTATTGTACCTACCGACTTTTAATTTTTTTTTTTATTTGTAGCTAAAATGACGTAGCTTTAATAATGTTTTAAATTGTTAGGTCTAAAAACCTAAAATTAAGACTATTGTATCTTATGAATTAAACGTCTCAAAACTGAAAACAGCTATAAATAGCCTAAAATTGGAAAAACATTTTCAAAAAATGTTTGCCTTCATAATTTTTTTATACTTCTATGCATATTTGGTGAAAATTTTAAGTTTATAGATCTATTATTTCCCTGAAATTCGAACACATTTCATAGTGAAATGTTGAAAGAGTTAAATGGGTATTCAAAAATAAATTGAAATGGTTATTAATAAATATTGTACGTACTGATTTTTAAATATGTTCGTATGTAACAAGAATGATTATTTTTAACACTGTATTCAATTTTCAGGTCTTAAAAACTATAATTAAACCTATTATGAATTAATTGTCTCAAATTTGAATGTTGCTATAAATAGCCTAAAATTGAGAAAAAAAAAATGTCTAAAAATGTTTGTATTAATATTTTACGTATATAAATATGCGGTGAAAATTTCAAGCCTTCGTCATCAATATTTTTGGAGTAATGAAGAATTTTTACCATAATCTTGTTTACCGATTTGTATGCTAATTTTTTGATAGTTTTTTCTTACGCGTTTAACAAAAAAATTTTAAAAAAATCAAAAAATGATCTCTCTTTATACTTTACCAACTCGATGAAATTTGCTATGAATGTAATATGATAGGAGCATTTCTTATAGAATTTTTGTGTAGACACAAAAAAAAACTCATCATCATAAAACTAAAATTAGCCGAGAAAATAAGATTTTTTTGTTATAAAATCACATACAGCTACTTATACAAAATATCCCATATATATGACTGGCTACACATATATATTAATTATAATTAGGTATCCGTATTACAGCTTTTTTATTCTCCTCGTATACTAAATAGTGTTGGAAAAATTTTTGTTTCCACTTTATTTGCATTTTTAATTTGCTACAAAGGGAAATAATAGTAAGTAACCGATGTAGGTGATTGCCGTTTAATATAAATAAAAATAAACAAACGTTTTCATATAATATAATATATTATTTCAATATTTATAGTGAATGAAAAATACAAATTATTGAGAAAAAAACTATTGTTAACGTAATTTATTGAAAGTTAATTTCATTACCGTGACAATGTGTAAAATATAATTTAAATTTTAAATCATTTTTCTTTTGTTTGAAGTTTTTTTACCATCGAAACTTTTTTCGAACAAATTTTGACTACAATGGTTATTATTAGACCCCTGTAGTTCAAAATATACATTATTATGAAAAAAGAACAATATAATATTATTACGTAGTCATAACAATATATTATTATGTATACCTATTAAAATTAAATTAAATTGAAGGTATTCATTATTTTACTCTTTCAAACTTTAATTCGTTTAAAATGTTACGATTTTATGATGTTAATTAGTCGTTACCGATGAAATAAAATGTATTCTTCGAAAAATACATGAAAATTGATATTTTTTTTTTTATTATGTAATAACTAATAAGTAGACACCTATATATAATACACTTTCAGTGAATTATATTAAGATGAAAAATATAATGAGAAAAGCCTACATTTATAAATTATTGGTCTATATTTATTATTATTAATTTAACAAACATAATAATATAATAGAAATATATACGTTATATTATAATTATAATTTTAAATAAAAAATAATACTATATTACCTATACAATATTTAGGATTTATCAATAAAAGTTTTTAATGTTAATGCAGTGATAACAATAATAGTTATTTTTTGTATAATATAGGTAGGTAGTCCCTAAAATTATACTGATAATGGTAGAATAAATTAATTAAATTAGGTATTTTTAAAGCTATATTATATTATTGAAGCATCTATATTCAATATGCAATATATGATTAAAATTATTATAAAAATAACAAAGAACCTAAATCACATGTAATCGAAAGATCACAAATTTGACTCTGAAACGCTACAAGTACTAATTTGTTATGTTCACGTAATCACGTGTATCATATTAAATTATTATATATTGTATTATATCATCGGCGATAGTATAATATTATCATATATAGGTTCCTACTCAGAGTGATTACAAATCAAAAATAACCGCATCAAAACGTCCGTTATTATTTTATTTCGTTGTTTTAATTAGTTCATTAAAGTCAAAACCTAATAATATTTTACCGTTTCAATCAAATTCGATTAAAACTATTAATAATATTAGGTTAATAGCTAAACGTATAAAATAATAATAATAATAAAACGAGGTGTGGTTTTTAATAATAAATAAAAAAAATTTTTAATAATATAATACTTATATATTTTTAGTTTTTTTACACAAATTTACTATTTTAGTGTGTCCATTAACAAAGTGTACATCCACTACTATACGGTAACTAACCGTCGTTACAGTTTTTTGGTACGCGCTGAAGATGACAACTATTATAGTTGTTGAAATACGTACACGCAAAATAATAGTGTATAATATTGTGACTTCGGGTGTATAATATAATATAATATTATAAATAATCGCTCAAGTACCTCTACTCATTATATATTATATTATAAAAATTATTTTATACATTATATTAATAAAATATTCTCATACCTACTTCATATTTTATATAAATTTTGTACTCTGCGATTACCAAGAGAGAAATTATTATTGTAGTTATAGAGCGTGAACGTATTTTAATACCGCTAAAATGGATGTATAGCATCCTCTTAAGGTGGATGAGTGGAGTAGTGACCCGAGAGGATAAAATTAGGAATGAGTATATATAAGACGTATACCTAGTAAGAGAGTATAGGCTTCGATAGTTGCAAAATTAAGGATAATATAGATTAAGATGGCTCGGGCATGTATTAAGGAGAAAAGAGACTGAGATACTAAGATTAGTTAAGGAAATGTATGTTGATGGAAAGAGGAGACGAAGAAGACCGAAAAATAGGTGGGGTATATGTAATGTGGGAGAAAATTTAGGAGATGCGGCAGATAGATTTCAGTGGTCGTGTAGGACTAGGGTGGCTGAACACAAATAGTTGGGATAGAAGGCGAAGGAGAAGAAGTATATGTGGCTAAAATGGAACGTTTATTTGGATAATGGAAATACATAGCAAATCGAATATAAAATAAATATATATCAATTTTGACATGGCGTCCAGCAGAATGAAGACCGACTCTTGATATTTTTTTTACGTTTTACGTTTTTATTTTTGAACTATATATATATCTGTGTTTTATTATTTTTTCTTTCTTGTGTGTACGAGAGTATACACGAAAAAGACACTTTTAAAAAAAGACGAGTAAGAGTTTTGGGGTTAAGTACATTTTTGATCGTAAATTTAGTATATTTAAGGTTAGGTTCTATTTTATATTTCAATAATACCGAACTTTGTTCAGAATCGTTTTTTATCGAATGCAATGATTTACCATTGTTTTAAAATTCAATATATACCTACCCAGAACCGGATTTAGGGTGATGGGGAGTGCCTGGAAAGTAGTCGGCGAATTGGAGTTTAGTGGGCAAAAACACAGTACAGTGGTTAAATTATACATTTGTTGAGCCGGCAAAATTAGAAAAAAGTCGATGGCCTACCGACGGCTGTTTTTTGTTTTATTTATTTCACCAGCTAAGCCCTTTGCAAAAATATACAATTTAAGTCTTGTTTAGTTACATAAGACTAATTACGTATTAACAATGACTAAACATTCTACATATTATCTTAGGTATATGCATTTATATCTAAATAACTGAAAAACAATATTACAAATGGCAAAAATATTAAACATGAACAAATTTGGGATACGTGAACATTTACTTCAATTTATTTTCCAAATAATTCTTTATCTAAGTAATTAGAAATGCATAAAAGAATGTAAAAAAAAAAGAGAAGATGGAGATGATCGTGGGGGGGGGGCAATGAAGTTAATTAAACTTAAAGTTAGGAAATCAATTTTCCCAGACATTTTATCTTAAACAATGCCCATGCTTAGGATACATTGGACTCTTTCCACCTGATGAGAGTTTCCAGAGTTATGAATGGTCCAAATAACAACACTATTTTCTAAAATTGAAGTGAGAAAAACAACAAGTTACGATATTACAAAACTCTTGTCTTGAAAACTTCTACTCTACTCCCCGAAAAAATGTAAATTAGCTATTATAGTACCTATGTAATTACAAATATTCATTTTTATTTTTCGAATTTATAACGATTTTTTATTATAATCGATAATTTTATTTTACTCTTAAGAAAAAAACCGTATGATAAATTACCTCTCCAAAGGTCTAAGGTACCAACTAAAACAAAAACTCCTGTTCGATTCCTAATTCCATACGAAAAAATGTATACAGACATATAAAAATCATTGTAAAACTAATACATATTTCGCTTTACTCGGAATCTAAATATATTAATAAATTACATAAATTTAAGAACACCTGTCTATATGCAATTAAAACATGCATTAGAACATGTCAATAAATGGATCAATTGAACTTTATACTTCTAATTTATTGATTATTATTAGCTTATCTACTTTTTGGAACGTTAAAAAAAAACACTGATGTATATAAATCCGAGACCTATTGATTATACAATACGATACGAGTATAAGTATATAATATAATATTTTCAAGAATTATGAGTGCTGCTAAAATAATACATCTATTTAAAGGGATAATAGTCGTAGGTTAGATTGAACACTGTAATTTCATATTCCATTATACTGTAATTAAAATTTTTCAAAAATCATTATGACACATTACCTAAAAGGTAATGTAGTGGTATCAACTTTTAAAGTAGGCTCTATGTATAATTGTATGGATTTAAGTTGAAGTTCGATTAAAATAAACTATATATTATTAATATGAATTATGATATATAATCATATGCCCAGTGATGGTTCAATTGGGGGCAAAACACAGGGGGATGGAGCCACTTTTTATTTTATTTTTTTCATGCTTAAGAGCGTACTTGTATATTTATGTATTATTTATCAATGATCGCAGGAAATGCAGAGTCCCTGTTTTAATTATTATTTAACATTTTTTTTAAATATAAATTCTCTTTTGATAACTACTGAAATTATGAAAACGAATATTTTTTGTTCTATCGCATAATAGGTTTCAGATAAAAATCACTATATAAAATTTTTAACATTTAATCTTATTACATCATATTGATATCCATAAATAACCAAGGTCTAAAAGAATATGGTAAAATCTTGACGAAATCAACTCTACAACGATAAATGTCCGTTATTTAGTTGTTCATATTTAATTTTATTAGTTGAATGGCGATTTGCGTTCTAATTCTACCACTAACCACATGTTTTAAATTTTTCGTTGTCGTATAGTGGTTCTTATTCGCATTTTAGTTTAGGTAAAAAAGTAGTTTAATGGGAGTATAAGCTATGCAATAAGACATTTATTGTAGTTGATAATTAAAATAACAAATTTTTAATTTATTTACTATAGTGTTATAAATCAAAAAAACATAATGTAAGAGATTTAAAATTAACACGATAAAATGTTTAAAAACTTTTAATAAGTATTCGATAGTTTAGAAAAATTTCGAAATTTATTTTTTTTTATGTATTTTGGGTATAAGTTTTCTGCTAAGGGGTTTCCTAATAGAAAATTCATGCTAGTATATACTTTAAAGAAGTCAATTTTCAATTTTCTCAGTAGGTAGTTTTTTCAACTGAACAGGAAAACTACAAAAAATTGTTATAAATCAGAAAGTAATAATGTCAGAGACTTAAATAAATTTAAATAACCTAACATCTAAAACTGCATTTCGGTCTACATCTACAAATCCCACAATAAGTAATTTAAAAGGAAATTGTTTAATTCTTTTGAAAAATAAACAACTTAATTGTGCTTCCATTAAAGTATGTAATATAACGTTGAAATATAAATAAAAAAGTAGATACTTATAAGTTATATTTTATTCATGTTATATGATATTCCAAAAATAATTTAAAAAATTTCCCCAATTGAAAAATGGGGTCCCTAAAGCTTACTTTTCTTTTAATATGCCCCGGAACTTTGATTTTTTTTCCCTTATGTTTTTTCCAAACCAACCACTGATACCCATATTGACTATATAAAAAAAAAGTTTTACAAGTTTTTAGCCTGTATCAAAGACGCCGGCAGAAATATAAACCGGAGGAGGGGAGTGGCCAAGCCAAAAGTCAAAAACTACCCTTAACAAATTTAGTACTTGCCTATAATTGATGTAAAAAAAAATAAAATATAATTTTATCTAAATTACCATACTTTCATTGAATGTTCAATACAAACAGAAATAAAATAAAATTGTTTACCTGTATATTTATATTATATACAATTAAAGTACTATAAAGATATTAAATAATTTTAAATAAAGCTTTTAGTTTATTAATATTTGAAGACTAAATAATTAAAAAGGTAAAATAAAAAAATCAGCAAATTAATGAATTGAACAAAAAATAAATAAAAACTATTTTTTATTAAATTATTAGGTACCTATAATAAATTTATTTGGAATATAAAATTCATCTTCATTACTAAAGATATTTTTAAATTTAAAAGATTCAAACGGAAATATAAAATTAGTTGTTAAAAAAGACATTGAAATTAATAATAATTTTATTGTAGAAATTGCATAATTTTTAATAATATTTAATGCATTAAAAGCAATTCTTTAAATATCTAAGAAAATAAATATTAAATATTATAGAATAATTTTATAATTTTTAATTGCTATTAAATAAAAATTAAACTCAGGTTCCATACAGAATTATATTATTGTTGTAAAAGTAAGCGTCTTCTGTTTACTGTCATCTATCGGCAATTTATCTTACGAGTATTTCCCTAAAATTTAATTTTAATATTATTGTTGAATATAGTTGCTGTGATTAAATTATTATTTTTAATTTTTATTAATCAAGTCCGGAAATAAATGTCAATAGTTTAATAATTGTTTAACTGTTTGATTGGTTATTTATTTTGCGGATATTCTTACTTAAAAGTGTAATGAACAATTTAATATTCCCACCATGTAATTTATTTACATATGAAAATTTAAATGGAAAACGATAACTACTCTTAATAAATAATAATTGTTCATTTTTTGACATTGACATCGGACTTGAGGCAATAAAATAATAAATAATAAAACAATCAATCGAGCTTTAGACATTTTTAAAAAAAAAATACAACATAAATATAAAATTACGTTCAAATTAAGACTTAAAATAAGAAATGATAACTAATTAGGTATATGCTTCAATGATAACACGAAGACGGTTATCTAGTTAGATTATATGACGTATCTGTCAGTGCCGTAGGTAATACGTATGTTCTCTAATAATACGGTACATATTATATTATATATTTTTACAAGTGATAAATTTTTAAAAACTAAAATCGTGGGGGGCATGCTCCCCACAACCTCCCTGTGGACGCCCTTGGCCTATGTTGCAATATATATATATATATATATCTATATATAGCTGGTACCTATAAACATATCTATAATCAATAGTAGATATTACTATTAATTAGATAAGATGTGTATAGTCAAGTTATACCATCGCATGATTGTGTATAATATATTATATTATTATATTATAGTAAAATTAATTCATTTGTAATAATATTACTATTAATATAAAAAAAAAAAAAAAATAAAAAAAAAATTATAAAGAAAAGGAGAAATCACTATTTGCCATTCGCATGAGATGGATTAACGGAGAATTCTCAAAGAAATTAGAAGAGGAGAGAAAAAAACAGAGACGCGAGTAGTACATAGGAAAGGACTCTGAAATGTATAGTTGATAAGATAGTAGCTAGGAGAATCAATTTTTGCAGAGAGAAGATCGGTTATAAAGATAATTAGGTATATATTGAGCATTATTGGCTATACCTAACCGTCTAAACTTTTATTTGTTTACTACTTTTTTACTGATTAAACGTCCGTTTGTATAATACTCATATAATGTTTATGGAGGATTTAAAAGAATATATATTATTTATTCACAGTATTCATGACGGTCGAATAAATAAATATAATTGACATAACAGATTTTTAACTAGTCTTGAGTCAAAAACCTTAACTATATATATATATATATATATATATATATCAATTTATACCTCACAGACTCACATAACTCGTTCATGATCGAGCATATAATAAGCGTCTTTGCAGTAAAGAATAGTAAAATTTAATTTCCACAAAACCGCTTAAAATCACTTACAAATGAAGGTATATATTATTGATTAAAATTTTATGGATTTGAATAATATGACATCCACACGTTTACAAATATACAATGTAATAATTATTTATAGGTATATATTATAATCGTATATACAAATATCCTACTTTTAATTGTGTTTCTGATAAATAGATATTAATAGATATATGAATATGATATAATATAATTTAATTTAATTAATATTTAGATATTAATAAATGATTTCGATAAAAAAAAAAAAAAAAAAAAACACTGACAGACGAATTATTGCGTGTGCACATAATTATTAATAATATTATCCTATTCGGTATGATATTTTAATTTATATTATGTGTATTATTTTATCGGATACGCATACGTTGAACTTTTTTACACGGAATGTAAAAATAGATCTTTCCAAATATAGCAGCACCTAACAGAGCAATATCAGGTATATATCGTGTACGTATTATATTCGTTAATAATATATTGCAAGTGTGATAATATATTATATATTATAGTCTGAAAGCTATTCAAAACTAAACGAAAGTAATCGGTCGAATTAGTTTAAAAAAATATATATAATATAATAAAAGATTTCAGATCGGATCGATTACAATATATAGTTCAATTCGCAATCACGTGGGTAATCACAATACATATTGCACACACACACACACACACACACACACACACACACACGTGAACTATCATTTATTATTGTTATCGATTGTTTATATATGACTTCACACATATGCATACATGCACATACTGTATTAGAGCTCATATTGCAAATTCCACTGTCACCTATTGGCTTGGTCCTGAACTGTACCACGATGTTAACGACTCGTCTTGAACTATTATAGTATGTAGAACCGATCTTGGACCTAGGTCATGGTTTTTCAACTCTGTTAAAAATATAGAAATACCTACCACCGTCGATTAGATTTCATTAAATCTATTATGAAACGTATACAAACGAAATAACGTATAGTAGTCCTACACCTGTGTCCATAGTGCACACAAATATTTTTCGAAGCATCCTAGTTGGGTCCCGAACACCGGGGCGTAATCACAGGTAGTGTACTAGTTGGGTCCTGGATTATTTTAGATGCTACACTAGTTGGGTCCCGGATTTTTTTTTTTGGTCCTATACTAGTTGGGTTTTTGTAACCCAAGATTTTGTAAAATTAATGTCTTATAAATTTTTACCGATACAAAAGTGATTTTTTTTTTTTTAATTGTATTTTATATTATATGTATTTTTAGTATTTGATTTTTGACACTTAATATTTTTTCATTTGTATTGTATTATATCATATTTTGTAAAATTCCAATCATTTATATTTTTATTATCTCCAGAAAAAAACATTTTTAACCATACCTGCCGTCAAAA